>CM040245.1:113673572-113726269 GCA_022545495.1 Chrysanthemum lavandulifolium | reverse complement strand
AGCGTAGGGAGCGATTGAAGAGAACGAAGCTTTGGGACCTCGGGGAATAGCTTTTGACACATTGGATGGGTTGAGGAAAGCCTAGGCCAAGCACACCGACCTACTTGTTCAATTCATACAGATTCTTGGTGAAACTGATGAAGCTATTCGAATCAACGAAGGTTATGTTAAGAAAATGGCTGAGCATAATGACTGAATTTTGGGTATTTCATGGGGTACATTTTGGAAATATAGGTTGGTAAAAGGGATATGTAAATTGGATCTTTTGTTCGGTTATTGTTCATGGTTTGATCAAGTTGTTTTTGTTCTTGAAACCAACTATATTAATGATGAAATATCATCTAACTTTTATGTATTTAATCTATTCTTGTATTGTGATATTGGGTGTATTGTTTCTAATTAGTATCAGCAAAACCAAACATCCCCTTGTATCAGCAAAAACCAAACATCCCCTTTTATCAACAAAACCAAACACCCCTTGTATCAAGAAAAGCAAAGGCGGTTGTTTAAAATATGTGTTGAAAATGCAAATGCTTTAGCACTAAATCATAATGTATTGACAATGGTGTATATTTTAGGAAAAATTGGTATGGTGTAACACCCCGAGATCATAATGACAGCGGAAGACTAATCGGGGTGTTACTCGAATGGAGATCATAGTCAACAATTATAGAAAACGACTCGAAAGAGGCGTTTTATTAAAAGTAGTTATCATTCATCGAAAACTCATAGTTGTTACAAAATATTGTAAATTTGTTCAAGTGTTTTCCCAAAATAAAGAGCATGAGTTTGAAAGAAATGACAACTTTATGTTTAGACCACAAGAAAGGTCTTGGTATGCCCCACTCCGTGCCTTGGACATAATCTTCACTGATTAACTGAGATAATGTAGGATCGAATATTTATTGTGTTGATGATTCGGGTGGTCTTGGATGATCAAAATACATGTTTGCCATAGTTAGAGAGTTAGTAGAGAGAGAGGGTGTTCTTGCAAGAGGTTTACACAAAATTATGGAATATTAGATTGAAAGCACCACCCCTTCCATGGATGGAAGGGTATTTATAATTCTGACATAACGACCTCCTATCGGCTGTGGATCGGGGATACGGTGGGTAAAGACCCGTCCTTCCTCCACGGTGTTGCACTATGCTAAACTAGACTAATAACTAACTAATAAAACAATAAATAACGTAACTAACGACAAATCTACGAGCTAACTTATGCTAGATAATATTTGGGGTGGTGACTCTTCACTATGGAATTTTCTAATTCCTAACAATCTCCCCTAAGGGAGGTCACCCCATGTTTTACATTTCGAATCCTAGCATTCTATTCTTGACTTTGTTCTTGAGCTCTGATTGGTGCAGAACCGTCAAGTTTTCTCACGCGAGCTGATCACTTGTGAATGATCAGCCGTAAGGAACTTAAAACAGCTCACACACCAACTCAATGAAGATCGGGAGAGTATAGTGTTTCCCCAGGTCGTTAAGTCCCAACGAGCTGTGCGAGAATAGTCAAACGTGTAGTGATCGGGAGATTTGAACGGAAAAGGAGATTGTGGTTGATCTATATCTAAAGAGAAAGCCCATAAACTACAGGGGCTTAAATGCAAATTAAAGAAAGTTAAGAAGATAAAATCTATTAAATAAACGCTATCACTATATTTAAAATGATGAACGTTTAAAACCTAAAACTTACGTTTAAATTAAAATTACGTAAACGTGCAATATAAAAAGTGAAACTTACACAATATAAATCCTAAAAATATGAAAAATACATTTTTACAAACCTAATGATATAAGAAAATTTTAAGAAAAAGAAAATTATTTTATAACTAATTATCTAATTATTATTAATTAAAACTATTTTTTACTATTAAATAATTATCTAAAATACAAGAAATTAGGAAATAGAGCTAGAAAAATAAAATTATGAAATGGAAAAGTCTAAAATATCAAAATAGAATTTTCAAAATTATTTTGTATTTTTCGATTAATTTCCTATTTTCTATGAATTTAATACTAGTAAAATCTAATTTAAATTGTGAAAAATACCAAATTAAAGAAGAAAAATAAGGAAAATTCTTTTTTATACTTTTTATATTTATCTTAAACTTTTAAAATTGAAAAATTATTTTTTTGGAACTTTTTCTCAATTAATTGCAATTTAAGGTAATTAAAAAGGCTTAAAATCTAGATTTAATTAAGAAAAATACCAAACAGTGTCTAAAAATTATGAAAATTTCAGGAAATTCTAAAATATTATTCTAAAGCTGTAAAATTATAAAAACATGGCCCTATGTGGGAGAATCTGTGTAGTGTAAACTAGCTAGAATAAGCACTGAAATTAAGCTATTGAGCACTAGACTTCACCAACTCGATAACATAAGCTACATTATACTAAAACTACTCGAGGCAACTAAAAGAAACTATCCTAACACCTAAATAAGCTCTGCTACCTAGGATTTATGCAAACCGATCTACAAGCAAAATAATGATTCCACCCTCACTTGTTTGAGCACTCTTAATCGCTTAATCAATAAGCTAACATGAAAAACAAAAGTTGAGATCTCAACACCACCTGGCAGAGAGTACATATCCCAAGTTTCAGTTAATAAGGACCTAATATGGAGAAGTTACAGAGTAAAACAAAAATGGCTAAATGGCATGAGACTGCTGATCAGGACAGAAATAGTAACAGGTATGCAAGTTTGAGCTAATCTATGAGCTTATCAGACAAGCTTAAGCTAAAAACAGATGTTGGGTCTTGAAGACCACCTAGAATCTGCAAGTAGACCAAAGATGAGACTCTAACTATCTAAAATGAACACTAAGCATCACCGCAAGTTTTGCAAAAATCGGGCATAGGACTTGGTTTGACTTTTGAAACAGATGACAAAGTTGACTTTAATGATATTCAAGAGCAAATGTGGAACCGAAATGGATGAAAAGTGATGAAATAAGACTTTCACAAGCTAGATAATCGATTCTAAACCTATCTTGATGATAAACGACTTCGATTCCAATGAGAATAGCGAGAAAGAACAGTTACAAACCTAAGTTGACTATTAGCACAAATGCAGCAAAATAAAGACAGATGTGACTGCATATACCTATAACAAGCTTCAAACAACTAATCTACTTCATGGTTTTAACATCTAGCACAGGTTTTAGTGTTAAACCAAACACCCCTTTTGCAACTGTTTTGCAAATTTAATGAAACAAACAACTGATTTAACTAATTCCAATTATCAAACTGGACTTTCATGACCATAATACCACTAAATTAACAGATTAGAACTAATGGAGACCTTAAATACACATATAAGCATAAATTGCAATTTTGACAAGAGATTGAAAATGAGAATTTAACTCACACATGTCCAGCTGTTGCAGGCCAACACCAAACCAAAACCTGTTATAAACTAATCTATTTGAACCCTTATTCACCCTCTGCATCAACCACTATCATCACCATGCCCATTTTGGTCCATTTGACTTTTGTTGACCATAACCTTATATTGCTTGAATCGATCTACCGACTTATCAAAAGCTATCACCAGCTCATATAAGCTTATACAAACTAGAAAAGAAGCTATATAAAGCTTGAATACAAGATTTTGAAAATTAAAATTGTAACAGTGACCTTGAAACATGAAACTTCAACCAAACTGGAATTAGAACTTAGAAGTGATCACAAACACTGAATTACTTTAAATTCATTACATAGAAACTAAAAAATTACATTTTAAAATAAAACTAAGACATTTCTAAAAAAAAAACGACATACATTGAAAAATTAAAAAACTAACTACTACTTTGCTTGCTTCCTTCTTCCTCTTTTTATAGTCCAATCTTCTTGCCACGTGTCTCTGAGTGTTTCCCACCACCTCTTTTGACCAATGGAAGGTTTTTAAGCAGTTTGGCCTCTTTTATGGTTTTGGCGGGAAACCTACTATTTGACTTTTGAGCCTTCTGAGCTAGCAACTGGGGGGTGATAAGTAGGGGTGATGATGGGTTGAGGTGATAAGGGTGCAGGGATAAGAGGTGATGGGAGAAGTGGAGTGAGGTGTTGCAGACTTTGCAGTCAAGTGGAGAAGGAGGAAAACCTGTAGGGAGGGAAACAGGTGGAGGTTTGACTGGTTTGTTGACCAGGGGGTCAAAATGGGTAAGGGGTCACAGGTCAAAATGGCAGGAGGGGTTCACAATGTATTTTGACAAGTCTTTTGTTTAATATAACAAGGACTTGTTTTGTATTTTCTGAAAAGACCAAGGACCAAACCTGTAATTTTCCAAACTTGCTTCAAGGGACCATTATTGACAAGCTTTGAAAGTTTAGGGACCTAACTTGTCATTATTTGAAAGTTAAGGGACCTAAGTTGTCATTTTGAAAGTTAAAGGACCATAGTTGTAAATTTGTAAATTTAATTCTCAAGGACCAGTTTGACAACTTAAGAATCCTAGGGACTCAAAATGATATTTCTCTTTATTTGGTTTTACCAGGACTTTTTTGACAAGTTTTGAAACTTGGGGACTAAAGCGCCAATTATGCAAACTTGATCGCTTTTTATCGATTTTGATATTTTTGCATTTAAAACACATAAAACACTGATTTGTGATATTTTGATCATTTTGATGTGTTTCGAGTGTTTTCGGATGATTTTGCAGTTTATATTGTACAAAATGATGAGTATTTAGACACTCATCAATCCCCACACTAAGATATTGCTAGTCCCTAGCAATGTTTTGAGAAAAATTAATGGATTTTATCTCTTTACCAAAAGCCATTACTTCGGAGTAGCCAAATGTTTCAGTTCAAGTAAGAACTTTGGTACACCGATAACAGTGATTTTGAGCAAACCACCGACTTTCAACGGTTTTGATTTGTCTTTACGAAGCCGTTTGCTCGGACTAGCCAACTCTTAGATAAATTATTAATATTATCTTTGGTGAGTGATTACCAATTATGGGTTTTCCATCGCCTTTACCACAAGCCATAAACTTGCGGGCTAGCCAACTCTTCACTTTTAAGGATATGGTGGTGAATACCATACAATTTTGGGCAAATGTGGTAGTCAACGGATTTGAGATATCTTTACCAAGAGCCGTTTGCTCTGGATTAGCCAATCCTTATGTGGGTTAGACATGGTGGGTGATTACCATTTGTTGTGTTTAGTACATAGTACTTCCACTAAAAAAATTTTAAATTTGGCCATTTTGGGGAAAAAGGGACTAAATGGTACATTTATGATCAAAATTAGCGAATTTCCCCACACTTAGAAATGAATATTGTCCTCAATATTCAAAGTACCTACTGTTATGCGAAACTTAGAACGTAAAAGATAACATTACTAGCTAAGTGTGGAAACACAACAATTATTCTCTTTTTAATATATACAATTTTCAAAGTTTTTAGATCTATATACAACATGTGGGCATCTCCCCACACTAGGTGGTACACGGGTGAAAAACCCATGTTAAGCTCTTGTTTTTGATTAATGAGTCGCTAGCTTGACTCGACCCCGAATTAATTGGTTCATGGGGAAGTAAGTGGAAGAGACAATCTCCATCGGACTTTCATTTAAGATGTTTGGATAAACATTGAAGTACGTGAAAGTTCCACACCGATGAGATACAGACAGACAGACCCGGCTCACAAATGGTGCATGGAAATGCCTGGGTCAAAGATAATGTCTTCATTCCCGAAGGAGTGAAGAACAGGAGAAGCTACGGGATATATGAAGAAAAGAAAGAAAATCATGATAGAAATCATGACTAACTCTTCATCTTCATCCATAGGAGGATCCATAATTTCAGGATTATGAATCTCATCATTTAAGCTTAAGTGATCAAGACAAATCTCGGTGTGTCATGATCAATTTGGGAGTTATCATATTCGCGGAGATATGATATGAGTGAGTTCACCGCGAACTCCTCGTGAAGAGAATCAATCACAAGATGTAAATCGTGGATTCTTGTTCCACCGTAGATTCATCACTATCCTCAATCTGAGTATCAAGAGTGGATTCTCGAAATTAAAGTGAATTCGAATCGAATTCAAATAGAGGATTAGTTGTGGATTCTTGTTTTTTGTAGACTCATCACTATCCTCAATCGAGTATCAAAGAGTGGATTCTCCGAAATTAAGGTGAATTCGTGGTCGAATTCAAATAGAGGATTAGTGAAAGTAGTTTTGAATGTTTCAGAACAAAGTGATTAACATTCTCAATTGAATTGTTGGGATAAGAAGTGAGTGAGCGATCATTATCAAGGAGACTTTCGGTTCTCCCGGATCAACTTTGAAATCGAAAGATTATCACTACTTGAGTGTTTGTGATCATTTTAGATAGTTAGAGTCTCATCTTTGGTCTACTTGCAGTATTCTAGGTGGTCTTCAAGACCCAACATCTGTTTTTAGCTTAAGCTTGTCTCGATAAGCTCATAGATTAGCTCAAACTTGCATACACATTTTATTTCGTCTCCCGATTCGTGCCTCACGCCATTTAGCCATTTTTGTTTTACTCTGTAACTTCTCCATATTAGGTCCTTATTAGCTGAAACTTGGGATATGTACTCTCTGCCAGGTGGTGTTGAGATCTCAACTTTTGTTTTTCATGTTAGCTTATTGATTAAGCAGTTAAGAGTGCTCAAACAGTAGGGGTGGAATCATTATTTTGCTTGTAGATCAGTTTGCATAAATCCTAGGTAGCAGGCTTATTTAGGTGTTAGGGATAGTTTCTTTTAGTTGCTCTCAGAGTAGTTTTAGTATAATGTAGCTTATGTTATCAGTTGGTGAAGTCTAGTGCTCAATAGCTTAATTTGAGTGCTTATTCTAGCTAGTTTACACTACACTTAGATTCTCCCACATAGGGCCATGTTTTTATAATTTTACAGCTTTAGAATAATATTTTAGAATTTCCTGAAATTTTCATAATTTTTAGACCTTTGTTTGGTATTTTTCTTAATTAAATCTAGATTTTAAGCCTTTTAATTACCTTAAATTGCAATTAATTGAGAAAAGTTCCAAAAATAATTTTTCAATTTTAAAAGTTTAAGATAAATATAAAAAGCATAAAAAAGAATTTTCCTTATTTTTCTTCTTTAATTTGGTATTTTTCACAATTTAAATTAGATTTTACTAGTATTAAATTCATAGAAAATAGGAAATTAATCAGAAAAATACAAAAATAATTTTGAAAATTCTATTTTGATATTTTAGACTTTTCCATTTCATAATTTTATTTTTCTAGCTCTATTTCCTAATTTCTTGTATTTTAGATAATTATTTAATAGTAAAAATAGTTTTAATTAATAATAATTAGATAATTAGTTATAAAAATAATTTTCTTTTTCTTAAAATTTTCTTATATCATTAGGTTTGTAAAATGTATTTTTCATATTTTTAGGACTTTTATTTCTTAGATTTCACGTTTTTTATTGTGACGTCGCGTAGATTTTAATTTCAGTTTTATAAAACATAAAACAAAAACATCATTTTAAATATAGTGATAGCGTTTATTTAATAGATTTTATCTTTTAACTTTCTTTAATTTGCATTTAAGCCATTGTAGTTTATGGGCTTTTTACGTAGTTATAATTAAATCAAAAATCCTTTCCGTTCAAATCCTCGATCACTTTACGTTTGACTATTCTCGCACGACTAGTTGGGACTTAACGACTGGGAAACACTATACTCTCGATCTTCATTGAGTTGGTGTGTGAGTTGTTTTAAGTTCCTTACGGTCGTCATTCACAAGTGATCAGCTTCGTGTGAAAACTTGACGGTTTGCACCAACCAAATTTTGGCGCCATTGCCGGGAGCGATGCTAATAGTCTTACGTTTAGCGATTAGTTGTTTGAATACTCACTCTTTGTTTATACCATCCATCAGATATGTTTATATTTTCTTATCCAAAATACCAAAATACTCTTCTTTAACCTCAAAACCGTTTAATTCTATTTTTCTAACCTCTAAATGTTTAATTCTCATGGCGACGATCAATTATCCTCGTTGTTTCCACTTTGCAAAAGTCGTATGGAAGAGGGTCACTCGATTGTCGAATCCGGATTGTTTATGCAAGCGATGTGGAAGGATGGGTGCAAGCAAATATTGTTATTGGTGCGAATTATCGATAACTCTCGATGATTCTCCAAGTTTTTCGACCATCCGCCACAACCCGATGAACCCGTTCAAGAACCGGAGACCATAACGAAGTGGTGGAAATTGCTAGCTCTCGAGCACACCACTTGTCCCACCTCCCGATTTTTTCGAATGTTCTTGAGACTTGATAGTCATTCGGATCATCATGTTGGTTTTGTTGATTCTTTGAATAAACCGATTCCTCTTCATAACTCTCAAATGCAATCGTTTATTCCTTGTGTCGGTTGCGGTGAGCCTCTTTATGGTTCACCCTGTCGTTGGTGTACGTGTGTACAATGTGGTAATGATATTCATAACGGGAGTTGTTTGTTTTGTGGTTCGAGGAATTCATTTGATTATGATCCTAATCAGAACTCAATTAACGACTCCTCAAACTTTTCCAATTACCCACCACAGCCCGACTCATCTTCATATAATCAACATAACTGCTGTGAATTTTGTGGAGGTCCTCACCAAGGATTTGAGTGTCAATCCGGAAACACGTTTGTCTCTGACAGTTTTACGGTAACACTCGGGACTTTGGAAATGACCAAAATCCATATTATTCACATGACCACCCACAACAATCATTTTGTTGTGAGAACCGTGGAGGTCCCATTTCACTCGATTGTCAAACAGGAATCCAATTCCTTGTAACAATTACGACTATCCATATCACGACCAACCTCCACAGCACCATACGGTTCAAACTCCACCTGAGCCGTTGTCTCAAGAAATCTCCCAAGATTTTGAAACCACAATGAAATCACTTAATGATATGATGCAAAACTTTAAGGATCAAGTGAGTAACGAAAAGACCATGGGAGAATTGCTTGCCGAAGAACGAGAAGAGCGAAAGGCCCGCCAATCTAGGGAAGAATTATTAGTCCTAGAGCATGCAGCTCTAAGGCGTTCCCAATTTCTTAAGGCCGCTCTATATGACGATGATGAGGAGAGTTTTATCCTTTTAGAGATAATATTTCTCAACTCCTCGGTCGGTTGATATTCCAAAGATTGAGATTCCATCTCAAACAATCGCTATCACACCAAGCTCCCACTCACTCTCTCGAACATGGGGACGAGCATCTTGACCTTGTTCACGAAAAGGAATCGGACGAATTCATAAAGTCTAGTGTTGAGAACCTTGTCCCAATCCCGAGAGAGTCACAGGAACTTCGATCGTGTGTGATTCTATCTCCTCTTGAGTGTTCAAAAGATCATTTTGAAACTTTCTCCGATGTTAGCGACGATTGTACTTCTCATGGAAACATCGAGTATGTTGAGGCATCACTCCCACGATCGATGTCGATCATCATCTTGAGGAGTTCACCGATGAGCTCACTCACACCAATCCACTTTCATAGTGGTAGCTTAAATGATGAGATTCATAATCACGAAATTATGGATCCTCCATGGATGAAGATGATGAGTTAGTCATGATATTTATCATGATTTTCTTCTCTTCTTCACCTATCCGTAGCTTCTCCTGTTCTTCACTCCTTGGAATGAAGACATTATCTTCGACCGGGCATTTCCATGTACCATTTGTGAGGCAGTGCGTGCATCTGTATCTCATCGGTGTGGAACTTTCACGTGCTTCAATGTTTATCCAAACATCTTGAATGAAAGTCCGATGGAGATTGTCTCTTCCACTTACTTCCCATGAACAAATTAATTCGGGGTCGAGTCAAGCTAGCGACTCCGTAATCAAAAACAATAGCTTAACATGGGTTTTCACCGTGTGTACCACCTAGTGTGGGGAGATGCCCGCATGTTGTATATAGATCTAAAAAATGATGAAAATTGTATATATAAAAAAAAAAAGAATAATTGTTGTGTTTCCACACTTAGCTAGTAATGTTATCTTTTACGTTCTAAGTTTCGGCATTATAGTTGTGTACTTTGAATATTGAGGACAATATTCATTTCTAAGTGTGGGGGAAATGCAAGCGAATTTTGATCATAAATGTACCTTTTAGTCCCTTTTTCCCCAAAATGGCCAAATTTTAAAAAAATTTCTTAGTGGAAGTACTATGTACTAAACACAACAAATGGTAATCGATCCACCATGTCTAACCCACATAAGGATTGGCTAATCCAGAGCAAGCGGCTCTTGGTAAAGATATCTCAAATCCGTTGACGACTTGCAATTTGCCCAAAATTGTATGGTATTAAACTCACCGTATCCTTAAAAGTGAAGAGTTGGCTAGCCGCAAGTTTATGGCTTGTGGTAAAGGCGGTGGAAAAACCATAATTGGTAATCACTCACCAAAGATAATATTAATAATTTATCTAAGAGTTGGCTAGTCGAGCAAACGTCTTACGGTAAAGACAAATCAAATCCGTTGAAAGGCGGTGGTTTGCTCAAAATCACATGGTTATCGATGTACCATGGTTCTTACTTGAGCTGAAACATTTGGCTACTCGAAGTAATGGCTTTTGGTAAAGAGATAAAATCCATTAATTTTCTCAAAACATTGCTAGGGACTAGCAATATCTTAGTGTGGGGATTGATGAG
Source organism: Chrysanthemum lavandulifolium (assembly GCA_022545495.1). Taxonomy (NCBI): domain Eukaryota; kingdom Viridiplantae; phylum Streptophyta; class Magnoliopsida; order Asterales; family Asteraceae; genus Chrysanthemum; species Chrysanthemum lavandulifolium. The sequence goes on along the minus strand of CM040245.1, from coordinate 113,715,611 downwards.
TGTCTAAATACTCATCATTTTGTACCATTTAAAGCGCAAAAACATCCGAAAACACTCGAAATGCATCAAAATGATAAAAATATCACAAACAAGTGTTTTATGTGTTTTAAATGCAAAATATCAAAATACGGTGAAAACGTATCAAATTTGCATAATTGGCGGTTTAGTCCCCAAGTTTCAAAAGTTGTCAAAAAGCAGGTCCTGGTAAATCTAAATAAAGAGAAATGTTATCCAAGGTCCCTGAAATATTCTAATTTGTCAAAAATGGTCCTTGAATAAATATTTTGTAAAATGGCGAAAAAAGGTCCTGAACTTTCAAAATTGTCAAGTTTGGTCCTGGAAAATTTGAAATTGTCAAAGCGGTCCTTGTACTATTGAAGTTTGTCAGTTTTAGTCCTTGTATCAAGTTTGGAAAATTACAGGAATGGTCCCTCAAGTTTGAAGAATTACAAAACTAGTCCTTGTATTTATTTAATTCCATGACTTGTCAAAACACCTTATGACCCCTGCCATTTACCCCTTTTGGACCCCTTTCCCTGTTTTGACCCCTTGGTCAAATCCAGTCAACTAGCAGCTTTCCCTCCACAGTGGGTTTCTTCCCCACTTGGCTGTAACCTCTGCAAACCTTTCACCCATCACCTCCCTTACCCTTATCTCTTCCAAATCCCACTCATCATCACCCTACACCTCCACCACCCCCCCCCCTAGTTGCAAAATCAAGCCCTATAAGTCAAAAAGCAGGTTTCCCGCCAAAAATAGTCAAAAGGAAAATGAAGTCTCTGCTCAACCATTGGTCAAATAGGGTGGTGGGAAACTCTCATGAGGACACGTGGAGGTGTCTTGGAGCATAAATAACAGAAGAGAGAAGGAAGACGGGTAGTAGTTAGTTTTGTAGTTAGTGAGTAGTCATGAGTTCGTTTCTTGTTTTAGATTTTTAGTTTTGGTCCAATCTCTTAGGTTTTAGAGAGATTTTGGCCTTCTATTTCCTGTCATTTTATTTTAAGTCAGTTTCTTTTCATTGTAATTTTAATATTCTTGTAATGTCACCTTATTAATCAAGTTCTCTTTAATTAATCCACTGTCAAATCTAGTTTTATGCAATCTAGTTTCTAATCATTCAAAAAGCTTGTTTTTACTGTTTGTATAAGCTCATATAAGCTTTACAAAGCTTATATGAGTTTCTTGGGGTATTAACTGTTCTCAGTTTTCAGTTTTGGTAAAAGTCAATAAAAGTCAAAACGGGTCAAGGATTTGAGAGTCAAATTTCTTTGGGTTGATTTATGGTGTTAATCTGATTTATGGTTAAGTTTAATGATGGTTTACTTGTTTCGATTCAGTCCAAAATTCATTTCATCAGTTTTCTTAGTTTAGGTTCTAAATAAACTTGAAAAGTAGTGTTTGGTTTATTGCTTCAAACTGCTTTAGAGGGTATTAATATGGGTTAGATCAGTTTGTTTAAGCTTGTTATGGTTTATTATTGTCATATCTGTTCTTGATTTATGCTTGCCCTCTTCAAAAGTCAACTTTATTTTGTAACTGTCCTTGTGTTCTCCACTGTTGAAATCAGTGGCTGTTATGATTCATATAGGTTTAGAAGTTGTTTAGCTAGCTTGTTTAAGTCTCATTTCATCATCTTTCATCTTTATCAGTCCTTGCTTTGATCTTGAATCTCATTTTAGTCAACATCATACTCTGTTTTCAATAGTCAAATTCTGTCAAAACCATTTTTCTTAACAACTTGCAGCAACTGTATTGGGTTCATTACAGTTAGTTAAGATCTAATTTTTGGTCATATTGTAGTTTGCTAGGTTGTCTTCAATACCCTATATCTGTTTTTGGCTTAAGCACTTCTGATAAGCTTATAGATAAGCTCAAACATGGTACATGGTTTCTGTTGTACTGATTCAGCAGCCACTGTCCTTTTGGCCTGTTTTTGTGTGATCAATAACTTCTTCATGTTAAGTCCTAATTAGCTGTAATTTTGGATTTAGACTCTCTGCTAGGTTGTCTTAAGATCCCCACTGTTGGTTTTCCCTTTAGCTTATCTGATAAGCAGTAGCAGTAGCTTAAAACAGAAGGGTCAATTGCCTTTTTGCTTAAGTGGTAATTTAGCTAAATCCTTGGTAATCTGATCATTAAGTGTTAGGAGTAGTTGAATATAGTTGTTTTAGAGTAGACTTAGTGTTATTAAGCTTCTGTAGTAGTTTGGTTGAATGTAGTGCTTATTAGCTTATTATCTAGTGCTTATTTCCCCACAGTTTACATAGCAGCCTTAGATTCCCCCACATAAGCCTTTGTTTTTTTATTTTTCATAGATCCAGTATATAATTTTAGTATTTCCCTGAAGTTTTCATAATTTTTAGACACTGTTCACTATTTTTCTAGATTAAAAATAGTTTTTAATCATTTTAAAATAGCTTTAATTGCATTTAATTGAGAAAAAGTTCCAAAAAATAATTTTTCAATTTTAATAGTTTAAGATAAATACAAAAAGCATAAAAAGGATTTTTCCATATTTTTCTCTTTTTATTTGGTATTTTTCATAATTTTAATTAGATTTAAATTCATAGAAAATAGAAAATTAATCAAAAAAAATACAAAAATAGTTTTGAAAATTCTAGTTTGATATTTTAGATTTTTCCATTTCATAATTTTATTTTTCTAGCTTTATTTCCTAATTTCTTGTATTTTGGTTAATTATTAAATAGTTAAAAATAGTTTTTAATTAATAATAATTAGATAATTAGTGATAAAAATAGTTTTCTTTTTCTAATAAGTTTCTTTTATCATTAGGATTGTAAAAATGTATTTTTCATATTTTTAGGGTTAATATTGTGTAAGTTTCACGTTTTTAATTGTACGTCGCGTAGATTTTAATTTCAGTTTTATAAAAACATAAAAACAAAAACATCATTTTAATTTCAGTGATAGCATTTATTTAATAGATTTTATCTTTTTAATTTTCTTTAATTTGCATTTAAGCCATTGTAATTTGTTGGCTTTTCCTGTAGTTATAATAATCTCAAATCTCCTTTTAGTTCAAATCTCCGATCACTTTCGTTTGACTATTCTCGCACATTTCGTTGGGACTTAACGAATGGGAAACACTATACTCTCGATCTTCATTGCATTCGTGTTTGAACTGTTTTAAGGCGATTACGATGCGCCATTCACAAGTGGCGAGCTTGAGTGATTAGCGCATTTCTTGTGGATCAAAACCATAAAAACCTAAACGAAACCGAACCGAATATGGTCGGTTCGGTTGATTTAATGTCGAGTCTGTCGGTTCGGTCCGGTTTGCGTGTGTTTGTGCATGTTTTTGTCGGTTTTGGGCCTGACCGAACCGAATCGAAACCGAAAATTGTAAAAAACCGAAACCGAAACCGAACCGAATGGTTGTCGGGTCGGTTCGGTTTTTGTCGGTTCGGTCGGTTTTGTCGGTCCGGTTCGGTTTTGAGCCTTCCATGCTCAGCCCTAATCATGACCATCATCAAACAACCACCTCAACTGAAAAACCACCTCGATATGAAAACAAAAATTTTGATTTTGCTTAACAATTTGTTATTTTTATGTCAACAACAAGAATTCATAATTCGTCGAAAAAACTGATAACATCAAATAGTCCTGAATATTAAGTGTCAATTTTCCGGATAATGCTTGTAATTTATATCATTTATATGGATTTACGCTTGTTTTCCATTGTTTTCCACTTTCGTAAATTACGAGCATTGGAGCTAAAGAGGCAGCGGAGAAATATCAAAAGATTTATCATAGTATGCTTACTTTGAAGAAGTTACAGTAACTCATCTCTCACATTTACCGTAACTAAAGCGTGACTCGAAAACCAACTCATCGGAAGGTTACGGCGTAACTCTCCCGAAAACTACGACGTAACTATATTAGGTCAAATGAGGTTCCACGCCATTGATAACTACACCGTAACTATTTCATCAACTACGGCGTAACCAAGTATATTGAAGACTACGGTAACCACTAATAAGGTTACGCCGTAACTAGCGATCTAGTGCAAAATACGAAGAATTGATGGTTACGGCGTAACTCTTATATTAGTTACTGCAGTAACCTAGATCCCTATAAATACCCGCAATTTCAAACATTTCTAATCATCCCATTCCACACACAACAACCAAAGAGCGTGGAAAAAGCCAAAGGCGGTCTAGAGGAGCATACGGAGTTGTCTCGAGGAGAAATCACTCCCTACGATAAGCATTAGCATTTTATATTTTCTTTACTTTCGATTCATGTATTTCGTACCTTTGAATATTGAATTGATTTGTATGGTTAATATGGCTGCTAAGCACCTCTTGGTCTTGGCCTAGTTATGATTCATAATTGTTTTGTTTGTGTTTACATTACTTCGTATAATTATTTCTAAGTGTATGCATGCATAGTTTATTGGTAGCTACCCTTGTTTGGTAGTTTTGAATGGCGGTGAGGTCGATTGCCTAGGAGATATGACCAGCTGACCCTAGGTGAGTAATTTGAGATGGGAAGGGTAGATATGACCAAGCGATCTACTTGTGCGATTTGACCAGCGATCACCTACCGTTTGGATGAACTTAAGAATTAGGGGTGAGTTTTAAGTTGCTAAAGCAGGAACTCACTATTATAAATCTAGCATGTAGCGGTACTTAATGACTTGGCTTAGGGGACCGGGAACAACATGACTTATGAGGGACACGACTTCTCCTGTGGTGGCATCTTTGGCGATAGGTTAGGGCGAATTGACCAAATCTTGTCCTCTCGACTTTGACCCCACCAAGTAATTGGAAGTAAGTGAGCGTAGACATTACTAGCTAGGAGAAATAACTAGGTTAGCACCACTATCCTCTATTGATTTATCCTTTGCCTTTATTTGCTTTTATCTGCTTTAGTAGTTTAATAATTAATTCCTTATTGAAATCATATTTAAAATCTGTGACACCTAGACTTAGTAATAATCCAACACACATAGCTCTTGGGACGACCTCGGCTTTACCGCATACTACACTACACGCGACCGGGTACACTGCCCGTTATTGCATTAGGGTAGACCATAGGTATAACGAGACTTTATAAATATTAAAACCTGGTCAGTAAAACCTGCATAAAAAATGTTTAAGGATAAAAATATAATATTAAAATTATACATTTACCTTTTACTAGTAATTAAAGATGTTGCATTAATAAATACCATGTGAGAGAGTTTTCATGAAAGAAGGGTGATATTTACACTATTTCTTGACTCATACACAATTATTTATGCAAAAAAATGTTGCACAATATACTGCATAGCTTGTATAAAATGATGTATGTATAAAAAATAATACAATAGGAATATATATATTAAGTCACTTTCGTGAAAAACATTAAATTATGTTAACTTTATATTGTTTCAAGAGTAAATTGCAAGAATCGTCCGTATAGTTTATCCAAATTGAATATTCAATTCTTACCTTTTTGAAAGTGCATATATTGTCTTTGTAGAAAACTTTTAGTTACGTTTTCGCCTCTTACAAAAGTGAAATTACCCAAATGCCCTTCAATTTATATTTTCTTGTTAATTTAGATTTTTAATAAAAAATATCCCTTTCTTAAGTTACACTAGCTAATTTTGAATTACAAAACCAAAACTCACCATCATTTTTTCTTGAAAAAATAGAATCATTTATACACTGTATAGGATCTTGGCTTATACGGCGTGTACATACCAAGACTTGATGGTTTTAAACAATTTATGAAGGCTATACGGTGTATGGGTCTTTTACATACACCATATAGAAAAGTCAACATTTAAAGTGGAAAAAGTCAACATCTGAAGCCATACGCCGTATGGGGTGCACCCATACGCCATATGGATCCCATATGAGGCATAAAGCTGTCCATACGTCATATGGAGGTCGGTTTTCCAAAAGCCTATAAATTAAACCCTAAATGCGAGTTATTTCACATTCTACCTTCACCAGTCGACTTTGTACGACAGAAGACCCATATTCCACCATCATTAAAGCTGAAACAAGTGACAAGAATTAATTCTAAACATTGTTAACATATATGTATCACATATTGATTATCTTTGCATTATGTCTTTGATTCTCAATAACGTTTTACCTATTTTATCTTTGTTTTCTGAAATTATGGGTTAATTACCCTATGTGTTTACTGAGTTATAAACTTTGATAAATGAATGAAATGTTTTACTAGTTTAATTATGCTTTTGACTTAGATAATTTATATGCTTGTCGATTACGCTTACGCCTTTGTGATTACCACATATAACCTATGGATAGTGATTATAGTAGGACATAATCTGAAAGTTAAGAGCTTGATATATAAACATATTGATGACGTATAGTCCGCATTGGTCATGAACCCAACCAATGGGCGCTACTAACACTCGAGCCCGATGCGAGTGGGCTGTCTGATAATGGTTTGGGCTTACGAAGGCCCAAACCGAAGTTATTATGGTCTTGATATCGGATATCTCTTATTTATGGGATATGTATCAACCAACGAGACTTAGGCGGGATCGCGAAGGTTGTGGAACACGAAACCAACAAGGATTTCGTGTGTATATAAAGGGCATCTCGGCCCTCATTAAAGGTACAATCACAAAACCCAACTCTCCACTAAACCCTAAAACCCGATTACTTACTCTCATGGGAGGATAATCATGGGAGACAATCCCACGATAAGCCTAACGGTGTTTTCTTTCTTAGTGCACAAGTCTCAAGCATCAAGGTCTAATTGATACGGGGCTGGGTCCAAATAAGGAACGCCCAACTTTTGTATCAACAAGTGGCGCCATCCGTGGGACCAATCACTAAGAACTAGAATGACAAAGCACGAAACCTAAGCCGGCGATCGCATAGTGACCTACAAGGAAGAAGCGACAAAGCGAATCGACCTCTAAACAGGTCTGGAACAACCGGTGCGACGAGAAACCTAGGGTCGGGCCGGTCTTCACGACGGTGGAACCACGCACGAGGGACAACCCATGCCACTAAGACAACCACCGGTGCAGAAGATCCGCGGCAGACCTTTTACCACTCCCACCAATCGGTGCGAAACGGACCCCTGAGACCCGCCGGAGCGCTGGCCGAAGCGAGGTCGGTGAAAGCAGACACCTCGCTAGAAGGAGTCGGCGCTGAACTAGCGCTAAGTGACTTTGTCTCAAAACTACGAAACCTTGGGCGCCTCATGCAAGAGGAAGCGAAAAGCGGTCGGTCGAGCGCAAGCCCGACTCAACTTCAACCTAGAGTATGAGACATCCCCATCGCGTCACGGAGGAGGCGCAAGAGGGACAGCCACGGCCCTAGTGTTTACCAAGATCGGGAGGAGAGTTGTGAGCGATGAATCGGTGACCTACGGTATATGGGAGAACACGAAGATGATGGACGGCGTACCAATGCCACGCTAGTCTTGGTAGCGCGGGGTCCATGCGAGACTTGACGACAGCACTCCCAGTGAAAGCTCTTGAGCTCAGTTACGAGGGCGGTCGGTATGGCCGCGAAGAGAGGCTCGTCCTCGGTGGCTCCTCGGACAACGAGGACGAGAAGCAGGACAACGAAGTCGAGGAGAAGATATCGCGACCGGAGGATGAAGATATGTCTCTTCCTGGCGCGCCAAGGTGGATGCGCTCACTCGGCGCATCAGCGATTTTTCGAAGATAAGAGAAGGCGCATGCCCGCCAATGTGAAAACCTACGATGGAGCGGTGATCCGGATGATCACCTAAAAAATTCAGTCACCGCTACCATCGAAAATTGGCCACAACTTATGTGGTACCACATGTTCAATTCGACATTAGTGAAATCGCGAAACTTGTTGATGGCTCAGCGCGAAGCATTGGCGTTTCGCTGAACTTTACTCAAAGGAAGAAGTGCGCCAAAAACCTGTCGAACTTGCGGGGTAAAAGCAAAGCCGGGGAATCTACAAGCGCTTATGTGGGCGCTACAAAGGCGAATGCATACATGTTAAGGCATGCCCGAAATGCTAAAGATCTCGGGGTTCATGAGCGGAATCAATAACCCATAACTCATCAAAAGTTGAGCGACAAGGTCCCCGAACCTTTGATGAACTTATGAACGCACAAGGTCCTTTATCGAGGAGAAGGCTGCTGCGGCGAGCGGCAAGAAAGGCTACTGAAACTATAGGTCACAAGAACAGCCTAGGAGACAATCCAATTACCAGAGTAGCAACCGCAACAAGAACTACCACGGCCAGGGGAGTGGACGAGAGAATGACAAGTATGCCCCACTAACCAGGACTCCAAAGGAGATATTCGCAATGGAAGGCACGAACTTCCCGAGACCCCCACCAATGCGCACCCCAGAAGAGCGGCGCGTGGGGAACGGATACTGCGACTATCATGGACAGAATGGCCACACCACCAATGAGTATGTTCAATTGCGCCAACTAATTGATAAGCTAGTAAAAAAAGGCAGATTGGACCATTTAGTTAAGAACATCAAGGATGGGAAAGATAAGCAAAAGACTGGGAACAAGAAAGAAGCACCCAAATATAAAGGTGACACCATTTACATGATACAATCATGGCGCCGAAAGACTAAGCGGAAAGGTCGGTAAAGTTTTCATGTGGAAGGAAATTTCTTTCCCACCTTGGTGCTGAACAACGAATGGTAAGCCACTTACCATCGAAATTAATCACGGTCACGATATCCACCGCATGTATGTTGATGGAGGAGCATCCGCATATATAATGTATGAACATTGTTTCAAGCGCGAGACACGAGATACGAAGTCGGTTAAGCCCGGCCATGGCGTCGTTGACGGTTTTACGGGAGAAAAGATATGGCCCATGGGGCAAATCGCCTACTAGTCAATGTTGGTAATAAGGAACACTCCACGACGACTGGTTGAACTTTTGGTGATCGGATCCCTTCGCCATACAATGGCATTATTGGAAGGCAGGATATCGACCATATCGCTGTGATGCCGTCTGACACATGGGATACTCAAGTTCCGGTGGAGGGGCATTGTTACTCTCACAATACCACCGTACCACACGGAGAATGTAACACGATTACATGTGAGGCGACACACATCCCAAGCAGTAGCGCAACTAAAGTATCAAACACGAGGGTATCAATTCATCACGATTACCCGAGCAAGAAGTATCGATCGGGGATCAGCATCGATAAAGCGGGGCGGCCGTGTCGCACTCTTACAAAAGAATCCGGATATCTTTGCATGGGAACCAAAGTACATGGTGGTGTCCCAGCTCGATTCTGAGACACAAGTTGAGAATCCGACAAGGATATTCCCGATCTGACGGAAGAAGCGCGACCGGGCTCCGGGCGCGCAAAAGCCTTCGGAGGAAGTACACAACTTGTGGATGCGGTATCATCGGAAGTCTATTACCATGTTGTCTTTCCAACCCAGTGATGGTCAAGAAGAGCAATGGTAGTTGGCGGATGTGCGTGGACTTCACGGATCTCAACAAAGCATGTCCACAAGACTGCTACCCACTACCAGAGATAGATTGGAAGATAGAATCTTTGTGCGGATACCCGCTTAAAAATTTCTTAGACGCATACAAAGGGTACCACCAAATCCAAATGGCTAAAGAAGATGAGGAAAAAACGGCCTTCCATACAAGCCAAGGCGTCTATTGTTATACAAAGATGCCCTTTGGTTTGAAGAATGCAGGCGCCACCTACCAGCGATTGGTAGATAATGCATTTTAAAAACAGGTGGGCCACAACCTAGAGGTTTATGTTGACGACCTTGTCATAAAAAGCCATATTGAGGACGAATTGGTGCGCGACATTGAGGAAACATTTATGACACTACGAAAGATCAACATGAAGTTAAATCCTAAGAAATGCACCTTTGGCGCTACGGAAGGCATGTTCATTGGATATTTGATAGAGCCCGATGGCATTAAACCGTGTCCAGAAAAACGAAGGCTGTCATCCAACTTCCTTCACCACGACGTTGAAAGAAGTCCGATCTACGAATGGAAAACTAGCGGTTTGAGCAGATTCTTGTCCAAATCGGCGGATAAGTCACTCCCCTCTTCAAAACACTCAAGAAGTGTACAAAAAGGAGACTTCATTGGACTACGGAGCGAAGAAGCTTTTATCTGACTTAAACAACACATAGCGGCGCTCCCACGCTAGTCGCGCCCGCCCGAGGGAAGAATTAATTATGTGCTTATCTGCGACTCATGGGCGATCGGTATGATCTCTTGACGGATAAAATTCGGTACAAACACGGTATATTTTGTAAGCAAAGCACTTAAGAAAACGGAGGTTCACTATAGCGCGATGGAGAAGTTGGTCTTGGCATTAGTATTCGCGCAAAGGCTGCGCGGTACTTCGAGCGCGCGATAGCGGTGATCACGGACCAACCTATCAAGCAAGTCATCTCCAAACCCGACGCGCATCGGGGCGGCTGCGAAGTGGAGTGTGTTGCTAGGTGAGCATAACATCTCCTACGAGACCATGTCTGCGGTTAAGAGGCGAACTAGCATACTTCATCATCGAAAACCGGAATCGATGATGCGCCTTCATAAGCGAGGTGGAACTACAAGAACCATGGATCCTATTCACGGATGGATCTTTATGCGTGGGCGGGTCGGTAGCGATCCTTATCTCACGAGTCCGAAGGAATGGAATTCACTTACGCACTGCGTTTGAATTCACAACCACAAACAACGAGGCGAGTATGAAGCCACGATTGTTGGATTATGCATTGCGCATTTCGAATGGGCATCGCAACCTAGAAGCAAATGTGGATTCCGGTTAGTAGCCAACCATGTGTTGGGCGAATATGTGGCTAAAGAGAAAACATGGTTCAATACCTCGACAAGACCAAGTCACTAATCCGAGGTTTCGTTGGTTTACCATCAAACAAGTTCATAGATGGGAAAAGCGAAGGCGGATGCACTGAGCAAGATCGCATCCACAAGCTTTGCGCACCTGTTAAAACAAGTATTGGTGGAGACACTTAACAGCAAGTCCATCTCAGAGATGGAGATATCCACGGTGATAGAGGAGCAAGGTCCTACATGGATGACTCCAATCGTCGAGTTTATAAGCAAGGCATCTTGCCCAAGAGCGAAGGATGCCCAACGAATACGTCGCATATCACAAAGGTTTGAACTCGAGATGGTATATTATATCGGTGTTCATTTCTACAACCATAACTTCGATGTGTCGGACCCTTCAAGCGATTCGATACTCCAGAGATACACGCCGGTTCATGTAGTATGCACTCGGGACCACGGTCCGTTGTAGCCGCGCTTACGGTCGAGGATACTCTTGGCCTACGATGCCGTGACGGCGGGATTTGATAAAAAGTGTGGCGACGCCAAGTTCATAGACCTATCCCGCGCCGACCATAACAGGAGCTAACACCTATTCGTCGCCATGGTCATTCTATAAATGGGGTATCGACATTGCGGGCCCTTCCCCATTGCGGCGGGGGACCGAAATTCCTTATTGTGGCTATAGACTATTTCACTAAGTGGATTGAGGCAAAGGCGGTCGCGACAATCACAGTGTCGGGTAAGCGATTTGTTTGGGAGCATATCGTATGCCGTTTCGGATTACTGGGAAATCATTTTGGACAATGGAAAACAGTGCGCGACAACCCTTTCAAGGAATGGTGCGAGAAACTAAATATTGCCTGACACTTTGCATCAGTTAAACACCCACAAACCAATGGTTTGGTCGAGCGTGCAAATAGTAGTATGGGTGAAGGAATTAAAGCACGCTTAGACAAACACAAAGGGAGGTGGGTGGAGGAATTATCGCATGTTTTGTGGGCACACTGCATGACAATCAAAATTAGCACGGGAGACACTCCCTTTTCTCTTGTCTATGGGACAGAAGCCGTCATACCAGCCGAAATTGGGATGCCAACTATTCGTACTACCGAAGTTAATGTCACAACCAATGACGATGAATGACGTATAGACTTGGACCTATTGGAAGAAAGGCGAAAGCAGCGACTATATGCGAGGCGAGAGCTAAGTAAAAATGAAAGGATACTACGATGCTAAAGTTGAAGCACCTCATTCGAGACCGAGGAGACTTTGTATATCGCGCCAATGATGCGAGCCATGCGAAGATCTGGAAAACTTTGACCGAAGTGGGAAGGACCTTATGAGGTCATTGAAGCATTAGGAAAGAGCGGCGCACAAGTTGCGTGACATGGATGGTCGTGAGCTACAGCGTACATGGAACATTTGCAATCTCAACGATGTTCTCTTTAGGAAGGCTACGGCCCGGTGCGGACACCCACACACTTTAGTAAAGTGCTCAATAAGTATCCGTGTATTTACATTTTGTTTTACTTAGGCAAATGTCTCTTTTTCTTTTTTACAAAAACTTGCAAGTATTAATAAAACGTCGCGGTTTCTAGCTAACTCCGCGACACATTTCACTTTGTTATTTACATGTTATTTATGTCTTAACATTGTTATTATATTATCTTTTGCCTACATGGCGTGCATGCACTTACTAAAACCCACGATGGTAAAAGGATGAGTAAACCTACTAAATAACTCGTTGAGTAAGAGGTTGCAAACCCATCAACTTGGATCATGCATCCTTGTTAAACACCTTATTCTCGAGCGTTGGAATAAGTTCGGTGTGCATCCACGACGGATGCGCAACAATACACCGTTGTCGCGTGTTTAACAAACTAGGAATCAAGACTCTTGACTCCTTGATATGATATTCTGATCAGCTGTATATCACACCATACGATTATGATACAAGTACTTAGAAATTATGTTTCAAGTACATTAAATCATGATTTTCATATACGATTATGGACTTCATATACTATTTGCGTTTATATAACCGTTTGATTCTTAAACAACGTGGACGTTTTTTATGCAAAGACAGATAACTAAGTACAAACATTATAATCGTTGTTAGTGCAAATATTACGATATTTAATCTATACATTCTCATTTGTTTTGTTGATGACAAACATGTAACTTGTAATACATAACGTAAAATGTATAAGTTACTTGTAATTATATTTTGTCTCAACATACTCTCAACACCTCTCGACGACTCAAGTCCTTGTATGCTACAACTTTGGTTCGTACATGTTTGTTATGTTGCGTTATGATCAAACCCCTAACAAACCATTAAACCATTTAGTTAAACACTTTGTAAAATACATAAACATAAGTAAATGTGTTGGGTAAAACCCATGACCCATGACCCAAGACCCATACCCAATGTCTAGATACATTGTACCTTGGTGGGTACTCAAAACCATGACCCATAGCCCATGGTTTCAACCCATAAACTATGGGTAAAGAGGGCGTGCACGGATCCCTCGAATGACCCACGGATCCTTGGAATTACAAGGGCGGATCCTCAGAAGGGATCCTTGGGGCGAGAACATAGTTTTGGTCTTTTGCCTATAAATAGCAAACCACTTCTTACCATTTCTTCACACCTTCACACATAGTTCTCTCCACCAAATCTAGGATATTTAGATCATTAGGAAACATGTAAACCACCTCATCTCATATGATCATAATGCTTTAACTCTCATTTGTTGTAAGCATACTCCCGAAGTGATCCTCCAAAGCAAGCTTAGAGATCTTGCTTCCTTACCTCTTGAAGTGATCACCCATCACAAGATACAAGCACATGAAGATCTTATACAACAAGCTTGGGAAACTTGTCATCTTCATTCATAGAAGACTAACTACATCATGCTTTGGGTTCTTGATGTTTAGTCTAGAGTTTATATCCATTAGACACATTGTCTTGGATATTGTCTAGTATCATATTCTTGTATCTATGACTAGACTAGATGGTTTATGTGTTTGTGCCATAAAACACAAGGTTTGTTATGTTGGGCCACAAAACATAGCAGGTGTCATAGAAGTGTCAAGGCATTAGTGAAGAGTCAGAAGATCCGTGTTGAAGGCATTAGTGAAAGGTCTTTGAAGGATCGTGTAAATGGCATTAGTGAAGAATGCCTAGGTCGTATAATCGATGAGGTGCATCGTTATACATATAGTATTTGTTTAGATCCAAGGATGGTGATATCCTTGATGGTGTTGTAACAAGGTGGATCTCCTTGAGATTAGGTGTTGTGTTGTGATGGGTAGTAGTTTCTCCGTAGTAATGGAGCTAGGTGCTAGCCTAGTACCTAATAAAGGGTGGCGGCGTTGTGATAGGATTAGTTCTCCTAAGGTGTGAAAGAACTCGGTGGTTAGCCTAGCACCGTATAAAGGGTAAGCGGACGTTGTGTTAGGTGTGGTTCGCCTTGGTGTGAAAGAACTCGGTATTTAGCTTTGTCGGGAAAAAGGTTAAGCGGACGTTGTGAAGGCTTCTCCGCCATAAGGAGATTGGTGTAGTGCTTACGAACTCTCGAGTAGGTGACTCGGGGAGTGGAGTAGGGCAAGGAAGGTGTCCTTGTGGCGAACTACTATAAATCCTCGTGTTGGTTTGTCTATCCTTTTACTTATCGCTTTACTTTTATTCTTGCATTACTTTGTTTATTCTCTATGTGGTTGATGTCTATGTTTGTGATGCATACTTGGTCTTTCATATAGTCACAAACTATATTAAACACTACGTGTTATGACACGCTTGATCAAGAAAAAGCAACCGGAGTAATAATGGTGAAACTTGATTTATAATGAACCATTAATCTTGCGGAATCTTATGTGATGTCAAGGGTTGGCCTTACATGCCGTGTCGTTAAATGCATCCTCGCGTCGAGATTAGCAAATGCAATGGTTTATACTATATTTGATACAAAAGTTTTAAGTTTGAAGCGGAGCGTATTCACCCCCCTACGTTTTCACAATCGCAACCACATTCGATAAAACATATGGATCAACACACCTTCAACAAAAAGGGAAATTTCATTATGGACCACAAGTTCATACGAAGGATATCTACAAAGATGCTATAGCCTATATACTATTACAACGCCTAAGATGTGAGCTCTCAACATGGTGCGCAGCGTCTGACCTCTTTAAGTCTCTTCAACGGATCGGAATCTTGGGCGATACCGTTGCCACACTTGCTTGGTACCGTCGGATCTCGGGAGATCTGCTGCGCCAAGACCACAAAGAATGGCCTTTCCTTCACGCCTTCTTCTTGGCAAGCCTCATGACATGGGCTTAAGGATGCTTTCAAAGGTTTCCATCTCAAGCCTTGAGGGTTCGGGATATCGTGTGGGCGGCAAAGATAGGCACTGCGGTGTGACACGTCGGGCTTCAAAAAGTAGTCGGTTGCGCCTCTGCATCATCAACAAAGTGTCGGGCCAAGGTTAACCTCCATAATCAAACCTATGGGATAATATTGGTCGCTCTCAACCGGGCAATCTGAGTAAGCTCAATGACTTCTTCTTCTCCATCGCGGTGACCCGGATCATCATAGGCACGCTCATTATACCGGGCACCGTGCGGCGAGCCTTTGTCAAGGCCGCTCTCATGAAGCTCTTACATAGCCTCCGCCTTGCCACGCGCCAGCGTGGCAGAACAACACCCCAAGGTCTCTTCACCTCTCGAGATTCAAGTGTTGAGGCGGCAAGGCGCGAACCATGGTGATGAGCCGCGTCGCTCGGCAATTGTGGAAACCGGTGAGGGTATAGCTCTTCATCGTGATTCGATCTTGAGCTGCGTAACTTCATCTCTGCTCCTTCAACAAGCCTTCCACGGTTGCACGAAACTCCTCCAACCAAGAGAAGTGCTCGTTCTTCCCATTCTTCAAATATTTAAGCGCCCGAAGCAAGTAGCCTTGTAATCCTCTAATCATGCGCTCTGGCTCACTTGGGTAAGCAACGACATCCTTTCTCCGGCAAGTTTTTGGCATAGGAGCTCGCGACCTGCCTTGACTGAGCAGCAGCGGCCGGCGCCTCAGCGAGCAATTTGCTTATCCTTCTGCGCTCAGCTACTCTCCCAGAATACCTTGACGCTTAGTTGCGCAACCAATGTAGCCTGGTGTGCAGCGGCCCAACACAAGCTCCTCAACAAGGCGGTCCATTGGCACATCCCTAGATGCCAATGGCTCGGCGCCTGGTTCTTTGGCTCGGAAGAGTCGGGCGAAAGGACTCGCCTCGGGTGGCGACTCCCGGGCAGCTCGGCGAGTAACCGGCAGCTTCAACGCTGCATAAAAGAGAATTAATGATTATTTCATTACATAAGCAGGGAATGTGATAAGTGCTTGACGAGAATACTTACTTGGGGAAGCGGTCTCGGTTGCAGGCGATGCATCGTCGATGGCGACTCCATGTCGCGAATGACATGGCGTTTTCTCTGGATGGGCTGCGCCATCACCACCGAGCGCCCTCTTGCGCTTTACCCTTAGTGCGCCTCGCGTGGCTCTACCACGAGGACCCCGCGCTCCGCCCGTGCGTGTGTGAAAGCTCCCGCCGGTGTACCACTGAGGCTGGGCACGCTGCGCGCATGGGTCGCCTCCGGCCTGGCGGGAGCCACTCACCAATTCTCGGATCCATCTCCATGGTGCGCCCCAGTAGCATCAAAATGAAATTCTCCTTCTCTGGGCGCACCCCACGGTGACTGGCGGGGTCTTGCCAAGCAAACAACTACGAACAAGTCCATCTCTGCGACAAGAAACAAACAAAAATAAGAGTTATATAAAATACAAAGGCAAAAGAAATGCTCACACTAATAAAGCAAAGGAGAAGGAAGGAAGAGCACCCCACAGTCATTCGCGTCTAGGAAGGTTGGCGCCTCGTCGGGACTATCGAAATAGTTGCGGCCGATGCCCATGTGCACCAAAAATTCCTCGGATAGGAATTGATGGGAATCGATTAGCGTTTATCGTTTCGCATCATCCGTGTGACGTTCAAGGGTGGGCGCTCGTGCTTGATAGCGAACTTTGGGTATAAAGCCGAAGCCCAGGGAACAACGCCTCATCGACCAGAAAATTTCTCTCCGGTTCCTAGCGCGTCTAATTTCTCGATTATAACACTGCGGCCGTCCTGCGCGCTTAGCAAAAAAACCCGCCCGTTTGACCACGACGTATGGTAAAAAGCGGAAGAGATAGATGGTGGGGTTAATCGCCAACAAACGGCAATTCACCTCGAAGTTTGTTATTTTTTTTCGCCTATCTGATGTAGTTGGGATATGCGTGGCGATAGTAATTTAGAACGTCACACAAGAATAAAAAGATAGGCACGCGTTGATTTGCAAATTCAAAAAAGCGTGTGTATACTACTTTCCTTCGGAAATCATTATCGGCAGCGTCTGTGGCGGAACTACCGGATGCGTGGAACAGATATAATACTAAAGTGAACTCGCGAAGTTAGTCCTCGGTTATATCGGATGAGAAGTCGGTTAATCCAAGAACCATGATGAGATTTGAATCTTGCGCTATTACCTTTAAAAGTTTGTGGGTTTCTTGGTTGATATTTCGAGCTTTTTAATAATGGTGGAAATGCTTTTTCCTTCTTGTGATAACCACGGTGGAAGGGAGGCGGAAGTTTATATAGGGTTTCACATCCATGCGATGATTGACATGTGGACCCACTATCTCTAAGCGTGTGGATAGGAGATCTTGACGTGGCACCCTCCACCCACTTTTTCACGTTTCTGAAGGATATATTTGACCTAATTAGGCGGATCCCTTGTATCTTCTCTTGGCGGGCAAACTTTGAAGCTTCCCTTCGCCTCGAGGAATGTATTTGCTACGGTTATTAGTCTAGCATTTGCGGGTTCCGCCTGCGCATACTAGGCGGGGGACATGATGACGTATAGTCGCATTGGTCATGAACCCGACCAATGGGCCTTACTAACACTCGAGCCCATTCTGGTGGGCTGTCTGATAATGGTTTGGGCTACGAAGGCCCAAACTCGAAGTTATTATGGTCTTGATATCGGATATCTCTTATTTATGGGATATGTATCAACCAACCTACTTAGGCGGGATATGCCGAAGGTTGTGGAACACGAAACCAACAAGGATTTCGTGTGTATATAAAGGGCATCTCGGCCTCATTAAAGATGCGATGACAAAACCCGACTCTCCACTAAACCTAAAACCCGATTACTTACTCTCGCATGGGAGGATAATCGTGGGAGACAATCGCGATAAGCCTAACGGTGTTTTCTTAATCTTGGTCTCGAGCATCAGGTCTAAGTGATCACGAGGCAGAAGTCCAATAAAGGCATGACTTTTGTATCACACATATAGACATATATTATTTATGGTTAGTGTTACGTTCAAAATAACCTAACTAAGCTAAAAACGATAGACCATAGGGTTTAAGATTTATTGAAAAGTAAATTGTCAATCTACTTATTAATTAAGTGCAATTCAAAACACCTAGATAAGTCATATAGATTAGTTGGGGAGCTTAATGCTTAGATCATAGCTAGATATTGCCCACTACCTTCGGGATAAATAGTTATAGGATATGTGTGTTGGGACTAAATACCCATGTTAGACTTGCACTACATTCAACCTACTGAGTTAGTAGCTAATTATTGTGAAACATGTTGTTTACGAATCAAATGAGTAACTAGGTAAACACACTTCTTTTATTTTGTTTGCACATTTGTCCCTTTTTTATTACTTTTTCTTAAAGTTTAAATTTCAAAATCTTTATATCATTCGGAACTAAAACTAAATCGTTGTTAATTACTTGTTTTATTAGGTAATTATTTATTTTGATAAGTAGTTTAGAACCATCACTTCACTCCCTAGTGAACGATACATGAGGTTACCATTTCTATTCTACACATGATCGGGCACACTCCCTATTAATGTCAGTCTAAAAGAGGTATTTCTAGTTGTTATAAATTTAAGACCTGATTTCACACGTCAGTCACATACAAATGTAGTTGATGGAAATGGAGGAGCACAAAAGAAAAAGAACAATGGAAAGGTTGTCATAGTTTGATGTTTTTATCTTAATTTGATGCTTTAATCTTTATGTATTTGGAAACACTAATGTTTGCTTCATGCTATTGTAATGTGTTGCAAATTATTAGGTACTATGGTATCGTTTCTATACTTGTTAGTTTGATGTAATAACCTTACGGTTTTATATTGACTTTTAAAGTCAATGATTATGTTTACTTATGGTAATTTTATGGTGTGGTCATCTTATGTTTACTTATGTTAGTGCAAACAACAAAAAATAATTAATGTTGCCTTGACTATATACAGTCAAACAACAAAAATCCATACATGTTGAACCATATTAGCCAAGTGTGTGTTAACCTTGACTTGTTATAGTCAAACAAATCAATTGATGTCACAATATTAGCCAGATTCAAGACCTTGCTTATTTATAGTCAAACAACACTAACTCATATCAGGGTCGTCCCGTGAATTTTGAGGGCCCTGTGCCATGTTTGTGAAAGAGGCCCTCTAAAAGCGAAAATTTTAAATGTTGTTTTCTCCTTTACGGTTTCCACACTCAGACCATTTATATATATGTCAGTTTTGTTTTAGATACAAACTTCAAATGTACAAATACAAAAAAAAAAAAGAAAAAAATGTTTTAAAATATAGCAACCAGAATATAAGTAAGTTTTTTGTTATTTATTTATTTATTTTTTTAAGTGAACTGATAAACAATAAAGCAAATTAACAAATCATGATCCCACATTGTGTTTTTTCGTAACTATAAACGCAAGAATGAAGAATGGGTGTCATGCTAGATTTAATGGGCTTTTTACAAATCCAAAACTGCCTTCAATTAGTTTCATGCATCTTGGGCTTTTTCAGAATTTGAGCCCTCCTAAAATCTTTGGGCCCTATGCGGTTGGGCAGCCCGCACAAGCTTATATCCGGGCCTGATTGACATCACAATAATGATACTTTACCAAACAAAACAAGCAAACTTTACAAAAGAACAAATCTTGATTCAGAAAATATTAATTTCATTCATGATAAAAAGACCATCATACAAGAAATTGACCTTTACAAAAAGACTTAGGCCAACTTGTAAGTTGCTACAATATCAATAAAAGCTAACCAACTAATTATCAACCACATCTTCAACTTTCTAACTTCAGTTGTCAATTCTTTACTGGTAGTTTCAAGCTTGTTTTTCGACCTTAACAATCCATGGATAATTTGAATGCACGAGGACACATATATGGATCAACCCAACCAATATACCTACATTGTGATCCATGTACAAAGAAAAGAACAAAAACAAGTTAATTTGGCTTTTGATTATAACACAAAATTGAGTTTTTAGATCTTGTCGTATGGGGCACGTCGATGACACCAACTAAACAACATGTTTGGTGTGGAGAAGATAACATTTGTGTGTGAGAGAAGTGTTTAGGGTTTGAAGTCTAACTATGTGATAAGTGGGGTGGGTGAGATAATTAATGGAAGGAGGGTAAATAGAAATGACAAAAATGCCCTCGTGTGCATGGCGTGGTCACTCTTAACGTCAAAACTAACGGATAATTCAAAATATGGACGGTTGTTGTAACTAGTTTTAAAAATAAGTATTACTGGTTAAGGCTGAGCAAATCAACCGGACCGACCGAATCGAAAGACCAACGGTCCGGTCTCGGTCATAATTTTTCTCTTATTTCGGTCTCGGTCTAGTCGGGGTTCGTGTCATGAAATTGACCATTTGCCTTGCTTGGGCCAGGACCGGATCGAAAGATCGGACCGGACGGATTACTTGCGTCTGCGGATAGAACAATTCGGTCCGGTCCCGATGTAGGTTTTGAAATTTATTTGATGCCGATGCCTTGCCGGTCGGATCTTAGACGGATGCTTCCCCTATTATTTGGTGCAGTTAAAATTGAATAGGGACTACGAGTATGAATTTAGGTCAAACAAATGGACGAAACATACATGTAGTTTTTTTCTACAATTAATACGGATTTTATACAAGTTCCCAAAAGAAGAACGTACACCAGAAATAGCATAAGGTACAACCAATCATGCACAACCATAGAGCTACGTTGTAAAAAAAAATCCCCTGTTAATTGACCAGCCAAATCGAAAGGGTTACATCGACGATCAGATTGAACCAAAATTAGCGACCCAACAATGTCACGAGAACGATTTAGAAAAGCTTTATTGCCTCCAGGATCAGAGGTAATTCCCGTTAATTTGATTTAAGTCATCAAATCAATATTGTAATTGTTTTTTTGATTCTGATTGTGATTAATTGCAGAATATTGAAAAGCTGAAAAACATTGTAAACGAAGGGAATTACTATGGGGCTCAACAGATGTACAAGACCACCAGCGCTAGGTACTACCAATTTATATATGTAACTTGCATTGTTGGTTGTTCATCAGTAGATTAATTAGATTACGAATACTTGTATTTATATGTATACTTATGCTTGTTTTAGATATGCGACTGTTGGACGATTTAAGGAGGCGTTAGAACTTCTCCAGTCAGGTGCTTGTCTACAATTAGAACACGAGCAAGTAAGTATTTGCCACTCGTTTAATCGGAGAAAGCAGCCCATATTGCTCTTGTTCGCTGATATGGAATTGTTATTTAGGTAACTTGTGGGGGTGAGCTTGCTGTGATGTTTGTGGAGATGCTAGTCAAAGCTAAAGTCGACTTTGATGAAGACTATCTTGGTTAGTACTATCTTATCTCCTCTGTGCAAATGTTTTATCACAGTGTTGTTTCCTATTGTTATTGTTCGTAAATGCATCAACATTCTTATCAATATGCCATTGTAAATTTTAAAGAAAGATGTGCCAAGTTGTGATGACTATAATTGTGTTGTACGTGTGTCATGTAATATAACATAGAACCTTAATAACATATTATTTGTGTTGAGAGCCGATGGACAAGGTTTCTGACATGCTCTCTATGATAACAAAGGATCATTTTTTTAAAATAAAATAAATTAGAGGATATTATAGCACCCTTTTATATTAAATTTAAGGTGACTGATTGTTAATGTTTATTCTGATGCGTTTGCCATTGTTGCAACCACCTATCTTAGATCGTATAAGGACAATCTACAAAAAGTTTCCTCGGATTCCTTTGCCTCAGAACCTGGACTTGGCTGATGATGATGCAATTCATAAGTTATCTGAAACCCTTGGAGCTGCAAAAATACGCGTCGAGAGTTGCTCGTCATTTTTGAAAGCTGCTATCAAGTGAGTAGTTCTGCTTTCCTTTCTCCGTTTTACAATTACCACATGTGTCTCTCTTTAGTCTTTATTGTATGATTGGGCATCTTACCCCTTTTGCATAGATTAGCTTTCTTCGTTGTCTGCAGTGTCATGCATCACTTGTAAATATTGGAGTTCCATAGGTTAACAAAAATACGTTTATAATGGTTATAGAAGATGAGCCTTTGGCTAAAGAAATATAGTTTTATAGAACATCAGATATTGTTATTATATAGAGGATAATGCAATACATTTCAAGGACTTCTGTAAAGATGAATCGAACTATAGCTCTATTTCGATAAACTAAGGATATATAAATAGACGTATAGGAATATAGTTGATATTATTAAATTATAAGAAATAAAATTCTGCAGAATCAAGATGTGAACACTGCTTACAAACATTAAAAATCATCTAACATGAAACTAATTGTGAAGGCACCACTTGTTTTTGTGAAAGAGGTACGGACTGAAATTTTTGGATCTACTTTCTTCACTTGCATTTGATCGTCCGATTGTTTTCTCCTGTTCGTAGGTGGTCTTCAGAAACTGGTCCACGTAAATATGGATCTGCAGAACTACATGATATGTTGGCTGAATATATATACTCTGAATCACCAGAGCCGGTACATTTTTAATATAATTTTGCTGTTCATTTTTTATTTCTAATTTACCGTGATGAAGGCAAAATGTCTTCAAATAATATTATTGTTTGTATTAGGAATGATGCAAGTACTAATACGTGTTCTTTTTCAGGACATGGCTAGAGTTTGTTTCCACTTTTCACGGGGTAGAAATCCAAATAGGTTTGCTTCAACCCTTGTGAATTTTATGGGAAAGGTTAGGTTCTTTCTATCTATATGTTTTTTTTTTTTTTTTTTTTGAAGTTATCCCCTTATAAGTATAAATTGCGTAGTTGAATGATACTTGAGCTGCCCCTATATGACTTTTCTGTTACCTGATCGAGGCAATTGTGTTTCTTCTTGTGCTTGGCCATGCAGTGTTATCCAGGTGAAGATGATTTGGCAATTGCACGAGCAGTTTTGATGTAAGTAATCCTGGATACTGTTTTTTCTTGGTTACAACTTTATTTTCCATATATTAATAGTTGTTGTGAATCTTCTTCTATGTAGGTATCTATCTATTGGTAATCTGAGAGATGCTAACAATCTTATGGACGAGATAGATAAACTTGCTGGGGCCAAGGAAATTGATTTTCCCGAGTCAGAATTGATGCGATTTATCAACTATCTCTTGCAAACGTTAGTTCTACACTCCCCATCTTCTTGTTCTCCTCTTTGATAGTATGATTGGTATTAATTTTTAATACTGATTGAAAGAATATAAAATTTGACCTAAGATTTTAACATCACAGATTAATGAGAGACGCATTGCCGCTATTCAATATGTTGAAACAAAAATTCAGCTCCAGTATAGAACGAGACCCTACGTTCAATGAGGTGTGTATTTCTGTTTATTTTATTGGCCACAACATCCACATAATCTCAACAATAATAAGTGATATCTGTCCCCGTTAAACTCCTTGAGTTTGTATGGCAATGGAACATACGTTGGCGTCCTTCTTTATCATCATGCCATTTAAGCGGGACCCTCTAAATGTAAATGTTAAATGACCAATTCACCCAAAAGAATAGGACTTGAGCTTTTAGTTTGATCCAGCCTTATATGATATATTTGACACAAAGGTAACATTACATGGCTACCGAAAGGCGAAAGCCTGGATCAACAAAGCTTAAAAATCCTTGCAGATTTCGTTCCTTAGCTGCAAGGACCAGACCTTTAACAAAAAATACCTCAGGCGGGTCTTTCTTGGACCTGCCTCTTTAAATCCTCCCATCATCAGGCTGGTTGCTACTTTCAGTACTTCGACATCCTGGTATATCTGCTTGTATTAGATGTTTACATGCGACTATTTTGACCAATTAATAAGTCTATCTGGACCTTGTTTTATCTCAAATAGGTCAAATCGATGCAATTAGCTAATATGGGAATGTTAAATGAAGAAAAATCTGTTTTTCGGTCAGCACAGCCCGATCTGACCTGTACTAATAGATTTACAAAAATATGTATTTAGAAAGACGGGGCGAAATAGCGTTTGTGGCTCACCCAACGTGACTTGTTTCGTATCAACATGACCATTCAATTTGAACCTGTTTTAACCCGTTAGCCAACATGACCAACCTGCCCATGTATCTTCAATATTCTTATAGTTATTTCTTGCAGTTGTTGGAAGACATTGGAGAAAAGTTTTATGGAGTACGCCGCAAAAACCCTTTACAGGGGATGTTCGGAGAATTGTTTAAGGTACATGTAGCTTCTACCACTCATCCTTAGTAGTACATTGCCACAAATTTTTTGTCAGCAGAGTAAAATGTTCCCAAGCTCTAATAAAATTTCCTTGTTTGTAGATGTGAGTTGATGCCAATAACGTATTTTATACGTAAGGGTAGGGCCACACCTTTCCCTTGATGTTGGATTCCTAGATACAAAGCTAGTATCTGGTTACAGGCTACTTGTTTGACGCTGTGATGGGCTGGAGGTGGTCTTTATAGTCTTGATACATTACAATTATGTAAACTCATAATCTTTGTTTAGTTTGTTTCTTCGATTTGAAACATCTGTATCATCAATAAGTTATGTTCTTCTGAAGTTAGCCTTCATTTAGGAAGCGTTAGCCATATGCTGCTCTTTTTTACACAAACTTATGTTTAATTTGTTAATGGAGAGGTTTTGTAGGATCGGTAAGATAGGCAAATTAGTTGTACGTTATGGTTTTCATGTGGCGGCCTCAATTATCCACAACATGTGTGTTCGGGATAATAAGTCAGTCAAATGGATATGTTCTAATGGAAGCTCAGAATGTATTTGTTTTTATGCTCGACATTTGTTATATATAGGGATTTTTTATTTATTTATTTATTTATTTTTTACTACTAGTATATATTTTTTTAACGAGTCAGATCGGTTGTTACAATGCATGCAAGCATCAAGATTGTATACAAATTCTGGCATAATTAAAGCAGGGTTATGAATCAAGTTATCAAGTACTGAAGACAAAAAATTGGGCCAAAAATTGGCGTAATATAAAATTTAATCTTGCGAATGAAAAAGTTTCAGTGTGTGTCGGTAGGTTCTGGAGACGTTGCCGACTTTCAGTGTGTGTAACTGTGTATACACTTATCTAAGTAAAGGCGGCATATGTTTGGACACCGGCCCAGTACCAACACGGCCCAAAATCTCGGCCCATAAAAGCAACAGTTGGCAACCAATAAGCAACCAATAAGATGGCAGGGAATTGTCAGTCAAATTATATATAAGGATGAGCTTGATTGGTTGCCATGTATGGGCGTTGATATGAGCGTTTAACGGGTGATAGTTTTGATAGCGTGTTTAGGATGCGACGTGTGCTATCGAAATTTAAGTAGTGTGAATATTATAAACTTCAAAACTAATGCTAGTACGTGTAATTTTCATCAGGAGCAAAATTTTAGATGGTAGATATCCAATACATGATATAAATACAACAATCATCACGCTTATCAAGAATAAATGTAACAAAGTCACAACAGTTTCTCAAAGAATAATGAAAGTAGCACCTTGTGCAGTCATGATTAAAAGAGGACTTCTTTGAAACTATATAAGTTTTTTTAGTCTCTTTTTTTCTATCTTAACATCGAAATTCCAGAGTATCATTCCCATATGAAACTACAGAAGTGGACAAAGATAGAGCCTATAAAATATTAACCAAAATATCCTTGTCAAAGTTTTGAAATATTACCTGCAACAGTCAATTAAAGAAAAGAGACACTGTTTGTTTCTTCAAGTGGTGAAGTGACCATAAGAAATTTGCTCCTTGTACATTTTTTGTGCATAACTAATGGAGACGACTTCTGACTCCCCTTGTAATCTTTCAATTATGTCTTCTTCCTCTGCACACAAAAAATAATAATATAATCAAATTCGACATTCCAATTGAATTACGTAAATTTGGAATAGCTTATCTTGTGGGCTTATTGCTATGGAGCTTCTATCAAATGCTAATAAGCGGATTCTTCTCACCTTGTGACCTTGTCCATTTGAGCTTAAGTAAGCCATAGTATAAGATTGATAACCTTATAAGCTAACAAAAGTGGTCTTATTGGTTGCAAGCAAAGAGGTATTTGTACCAAATTTGAACTGATACTTGGAGTCTTTGCAAGTTCCTTGGTTGACTTTGCTCGCAGAAATATTTGTATCTCGTCCACGAATACCTGCCATTTAGTACCATAATGAAGTATCCTGTTTCAACAGCATCAAATCCAAAATGAAATGCAAAGGCAAACAATCATGAAGCCCACTTAAACAAAGAAACCTTTTAAAAACCTATCCATTCTGACTCGTTGCGCAACCTTGAAGCCCCATCCGATAACCTGTTGCACATTGCCCAAACACATAAATTACATAATAGTCTTATACTCTTTATTCATAAATTTCGTTTCTTAAGTTCAACCCCATTTAACTACAAAATGCGATTGAAACTATCCGAGTTTTAGGTAACACATAATTGTTACTAAGTTAACATGCCAAATGCTCTTTATATTAATATTGGAGACTAAAGGCTACCACTAAACAAATTAGCTCATATTCATAGTTAAAAAGAGTTAGCATCAATTTGGTTTATAATTTTAAAGTTAGTATTCCAGTTAATACAAATAAAAAGGTTTGTAGTAATAGTTAGAAACTAAAACCCGATAAAACCAAAAAGCATAATTTAGAGAAAGTAAATCTACGAGTTGTGATAGCAACAATACCTCGTAAATAAGATCTTCAAGACAGATAATACCCAATTTGCACCCTCGAATCCCGAAACCACTTTCTTATTAATAACCAAAGGAACCCGAAACCCTGTTCGACAGTTGAATTGTCGGTTAGTGTACCTGTACCTTCACAATCACCAAGCTAACGGTTACTGTACCTGTACCTTCACAATCCATCCAAAAATTGTCAGCTCCGAGATCAGATGCAACGGTACGTGTGTGGAAAGTTTTGGATAGTCGGCGTGTTTTTATCAAAAGGTGCGAGAGAAAGAGTTATCCAGAGTTAACACCGACAAACCTTTGATGGACTGGATCGGCCATGCGAAAATGGGTTGGAAATGGGGCGGTCAGATCTGTTAATCGAACGACGCCGTATTAAACGCTTATAATATATATAGTAATTAAGCATTTCGAATGATCAATAACGCAGGTGATCTTGAAAAATAGATAGTCTTCTATATTTTGTAACTTATAATTTGTTAAAAGGAATTAAGGAAATTATAGGGGCCATGAGGGAATCTAAAACAAGCTTATTTGGGCTGGGTTTGGGTGTGGTGTGATAAGCCGCTTATCACGAGTTTATCCGCTCCACCACCAACATGTCCCTCCAAAACTTGGTGGTGCAGAGCACCTATCGAGGTCGGTGATCTTTGTTTATGTGTGTATTTGTGAATATATTAGGGGTATATTTGTCTTAAGTGAAATACGTTTAAATGGTAAAATTGGGTAGTCTTATTGCATCTATTTGGTTGTAGAGTTGGTGATCGTGAAGTTTAGTTGACAGTAATGATGTTGGTCATTATTACACCTGGTCTTATATGGGTCGGTGCGATTAATCTAAAATCTTACTCAAGTAAACTACAATTAGGGTCGAAGAAATATAATAGTTTTTATTTTTATATATACATTTTCTATTTTGATAAGTGTTGTTCAATAAGCAGTAGTTGTGACCAGTATAATTTTTTCGTATTAAAACATTTGGTGATGTAGTTGTAGGTGTAATCATAATGTGTAAAGCAACTCTTAAATTCCGAACGCTCCTAAATGCTACTTTATGGAGCGTTGAAAAATAAAAATTTCGAAAAATAAAAAAAAACTACTTGGTGTTTGCTAAACGAGTATTAAAAATCACAACTCTCACCGCTCTTAAATGCTCCTAAATGCTTCGCGTCAAACACACATTTAACATTGTTTTATGGTCAACTAGTTATTATACGTAACCTCTCACATAAAATGACTTAAATGACCATGCCTTATTCACGAGCCATTGCCACCACTTCCGACCGCTTACACCACCACCATTTTTAGCCGCCACCACCACCATTTTTAGCCGCCACCACTATTTCTAGCTAACACCGCCGCCACCACCATTACTACCACTTCTAGCCAACACCACCAGTCCACCACCAATTCTAGCTAACACCAACGCCACTACCATTACCACCACTTCTAACGAAGACCACCACACCACCATTACCACCACCCGGCACCACCACTTTTAGCAACAAACTTGGAAATATATGTTCGTTTTAAAGTTTTAATTTAATAAACATAGTAAACAAAATGAAGTCGTGAAATGACAAAATTACCCTCAAAATCGGGAAGAAAAATTGGGTGGGACCATAAGATGGAAAGGTGGGTACATAAAAGAACAACTCACGTGATGATCACATGACCCAAACAAACAAACAGAATCGAAATCCTTTCATTCCCTTTCCTTTAACCCTAACCCTTCCTATTTATTCTCGATCAGGCGATTCAAGTCGCCCCTGCTGATCACTCTACCGTGTCAAAAAATATCCAAAGTTTTTAAAAATTAATTTTGATAACAGAAAAGATGAATCAAAATCATCATCAACAGCAGCAGCAATCAAATGAAGTTAGACATGACGATGATAACACACTCACAGAATTCCTTGCTTCCTTAACTGACTACACCCCAACTGTAACTTCCCACCCTTTTTTTTTTTATCTTATAAAATATCATTGTTTTATGTTTTTTTTAAGTGTTTTATTTACTTTTGTTTGTTAGATTCCTGATGAGCTGGTGGAACATTACTTAGCTAAGAGCGGCTTCCAGTGTCCTGATGTTCGACTGTACGATCTTCTTCATAATTTTGTATTTTATTTTATTTTTTACTATGTGCGTAATGTAAATGAATGCCAATTTTGAGTTTATAAGCATCTTCCAATCAAGTACTTGGAAAATAGTGTTTGGATTTGCTAAATTTGCAAAAAGCGTGAGAAGATATTTGATCTATTGGAGATTTTTAATCTAATTTATTTATGATGGGCTTTAAACTGATGAGGTTTTCCTTGGCGAGTCTGTGACTCAGATGTACACGGCCTAATTGGGGTATCCATGTGACCGTTTCCGACCTTTTCCATGACGGTGAGGTTTGAACTTGAGACCTCTTGTGAGGACATTTGGTGCCTAACGCCCTAACCACTAGGCTTTAGGTTAGATATGATGGTGAAAATGCGATTGTAGTTTTGTCTTAAAGAAGCACATTGAAATAAGCGTTTCAGCAATCCCAAACATCCTATAGGAAGGAAGTATCACAATACCTAGGACAAAAAGCATGGTATATGTATTTATTAATTACAAGTACTTAATTTACTTGATTAGTTTTACTTCATACGATGACCCTGTCCGACTTCTTATGCTTTTCCTATATTGATGTTCTTCTTCTCGTGTCTTTTTTTGGTCCAAGATGATATGTTGCTCTTGTTATATACTTTTGATTTACAAGGCTTTTTTGCTGTAAAGAGTTTTTAAAAGGTTCCTGCTTAGTAGCAACTGTTGATCTTAATTTGTGGTTATTTTCATCCCGGTTTGAGGGTTGTTTCAGATCTTGAGTTTAATAGGCTATTAGCTGTCTTGGATCGTGTTTGATAGTTGCCGTGACCTTCAATATATTTTGAAACTGTATTCAGTCGTGTTTGTTATCTGCATTGCATGGATGCTGTTTAAAAGATGGATTATATATGGGATGATTAGCACGTAAATTAAAAGGAAAATTGGTGTGTAAAGATAATTACCCTGCATTGGTTAGAAGATCTCCAATGTATGCACCAAAGCACAACTTTTGTGTTATAAAGTAAAAAGTCTTCTCCAACCGAAGACATCGAATTTGCTATAATTTTCAACACTACTCACTTTTCCACATTTTACACCAAATTTGCATGTGAAGCTTTATACCCATAAGTACATTACCAAAGTTTTCTGAAGAATTTAACAACACAAGTAAATTCCTTCACGTTGCAGAACCAGGCTAGTAGCTGTTGCGGCACAGAAATTTGTTTCAGACATTGCAACTGATGCTCTTCAGTAAGTTTTTCTACTGATGAAGGTTTCCTGTTTTAGTTTTGCAATATGAATGATATAAAAGATGCTTTATTCTAGAATGAAAACTTGAGGTTGATGCATTTAATCTGTAATGACGTTAGTTATGAATTGTTGTAAACGGAATGCAAGAAGAATGCTACAGGAATAATGTGTAAGACTGTGAATCTAGCCATCTTGACAAGCTGCAATTTTAGGAATGAATGCTTATTCATATATCTTATTGCAGCCACTGCAAGGCTAGACAGGCAGCTGGTGTCAGGGACAAAAAGACAAGCAGCAACGGGTAAATGACAGTACACACTGCTTAGTTTCCATTCTGCATTTTTGTATTATCTCGACTTTTCATTGTTGCAGGATAAGCGCCTGTTATGAACATGGAGGACCTCTAAGGCTCTGCAAGAGGTAATCATTCACATCGACCTTTATTATTGTCATGCTTGTCAAACATTCTGATGCAGGAAATTTTGCTCTCCGCTTCTTCGGTCCTATGACGTAAGGTGCTTGGTCATATGGTCACAAAATGGCTATTTGCTACTTATGTTACTTTAGTTCAGATTTATCTTTCTATGTCACGATTTATCTTCTTAATTAGAGTTCATCTTTCAGATGGGCAGTTTAGATTCATCCTCATTTAGGTTAATTCCTAAATCCTACCTTAAGTATTCATATATCCTTGGTTTGATGAGTTATTGAACTGAAGCCCCTTTCGCTCATTAGTTTGAGGGAGTACTTATTTCCCTTGTTCTCCGTTTTTGGCTTTTCCATTCACAATGAAACATAATTGGAACAAAAGAAAGTACTGATACTTGTAGGAGGATTTAGGAATTGACCTATTTGAGGATTTATTCATTATTAAAAGAAGATAAACTCTAATAAAAAGTATAGTTCCTAAGGACATAGAAAGATAAATGCTACTAAAAACAAGGTAAAACCTAACTTTAGCCAATTTGCATTTTGAGCCCTAAACGATGTTGAATCGGTGGAAGGACCTTATGTCATGGTGACCGAAGAAGCGGAAGTGAAGGTAAAGAATCAGAGACCTAAAATGTATCCTGAATTACTCGAGTTTTTATCAGAGTTTGTCGCTAATATTTGGATTATTAAGTGAATATAGACTAATTTAGACACGAAAAGCTTCCGCTAGAAAACACTTATTTAACACACAGTTCTTAACCCTTTTAAATTAGGATTTCATTGAGGATGTGTTTATGAGCTGTATACAATAGTGTAACAGAAGAAAAGAACACACTTATACTATGTAGCTGGAAAATCATGGTTTTCAAATCATTTTTTGCCCATTAAAATCGGATACTTTGGGATTATCATCTGTTCCCATAACGGAGAGTCGGACACACTGAAAGAACCTCTTATTGATATTGCATGTAAACACAACATAGGACAATTGGAACATTCCTCAAAAGTCATCGAGTAACAGAAGTATATTGCTTTATGCTCAGCATTATGTCGAAAGTTGTACACAAGTTTTACTATCTGTGACATTACTGTTTTAGGTCTAATTACCATTATCACTGTGTTAGATAAGAATTCAAATTTGGATCATAGTGAATTTAAGTATCTGAATTTCCTAAGCTTAAGGGAGGTTTGAGTGAGTTTGGCATCCAGTTATTCCATCAAAATGAAGCAAATAGAACCTGCATATCTGTTTTCAACATTCATTGAGATCAAGATTGAATGCCCATTTCATTAATCGATTAGATATATATTGTGTGTTTCTGTCACAGTATTACTTGTCTCGAGCTTTAAACATTTCATGATCCGCCTCTTATCTGCCTTCGTTAAAGTTTAAGTTTGTATGCATGACTTCCATTTATTGACCCATCAGAGTAACTTCCGTCTTGTGTCTGTTCTTTGAAGCGCATTATAGGCAGGGTGTCAATACTTGAAATTTAGATTATAGCTGCCTTCTTTTCATCTAGATGTTTGTTTTCTTACTAATAACAAGATGATGGTTGTTGTTTGCAGTATGGTGTAAACGTTAAACATCAGGAGTATTTTGCCGATAACCCTTCAGCTGGATTAGAATCTGC
This sequence comes from Chrysanthemum lavandulifolium, assembly GCA_022545495.1. Taxonomy (NCBI): domain Eukaryota; kingdom Viridiplantae; phylum Streptophyta; class Magnoliopsida; order Asterales; family Asteraceae; genus Chrysanthemum; species Chrysanthemum lavandulifolium. The sequence goes on along the minus strand of CM040245.1, from coordinate 113,683,297 downwards.
TTCAAGAGACGAATAAGCTGCAAAGTGGTTCCAGGAGAACATATGGTTCTGTGAGTTGGTTTCTAGCACCTTACATTCTGCTTTCTGGGTTTGTTATGTTTCTAAGCATTAATAGGTAGTCTTTGATGTAATGTGTAAATGCTGAAAGATATAATTTTCTGAATGATTTAAGACATTTGAGCAAGAAATCAATATGATTTATAAGGCTAGAACTATTCATACTTTATTCAGATGGGAGAAACAAACATTTAAGAAGAGTAAATATCTATCCTCCTCAAAACCACGTGACAAGTGTACATTAAAAATCATATAACCATATCGTAAAAGAGGGATATCTAATTATCCCTTTAGGATTTAGGTTCAAAAAGCAATGAAATTTCATGAGACTTGTACAAATCATCTGGCGCACCAAATATATCCCCACGTTCATATGTAAATTGCCCCATCCTGCCAATGTTTGATGCACATTCCAAAAAGATCTGCAGAGAAGGTGACTCAACAACCATTCTTTCTTTATTTATTTTCTTCCATGCTTCCATGATTAGGCTCTTTATATATGCCTTAGCATTCTCTTCAGTAGCACCAGTTTCATGCATGTAACACTGGATTGATTTCGGAATATCACCTCTTTCAAGTTCGGCCTGCTTAAAAGATAGCATAAAGTAATGATCATGTGATTTAAAAATCAGTTTTTCATGGAGTAAAGAAGATAAAAGTGTATATACCGATGATTTTCCTAGGTCATCAGCAAGACGTAAAATCATTGCAGACCAATGAATTACGTTCTGCAAGGTCTCTCCAATTGTATCATTTGAATCCAAGAAATAAGCACTTGAAACTACTACAGGAAGTCCTACAGTAGTACATGAGTTGCTCAAGAACTCTGCTAGTGTCGGGTATATCCACCATTAAACCATTGCGCCTCTAAGAGGTTTGCCTCACAGTAATCTGTCCACTGCAACGGAAATATTAACATTATCGTTTAATCAAGGAAAATGAAATTAAGGTCAGTAAAACTCATTAACGAAAATAGATGATCGCATCCGCTGAAGGACGAATCACATGTCATTGTGGGAGTATAAAGTATTTGTTTGGGGTTTACTAACCACTTTTTTCACATAAGGTATAACTAGGGAATTTTGGTTTGTCAAGGTGTCGTATGCCATCTCGTTGATGGTGTTGTGGAATCCAAGGAAACACATCTTCATGTAATCAGGAAGTCCTTCGACTGCATTGACGTCCCATCTAACCCAACGGTGCTTATATATTAGAAACATCTTAAAAATGAAAGATTATAATTAGCAAGTATTCCTATTGAAAGCAAACTAGCACCAAACCTTCTCACAACTTCCGTGAATTGTTCAAGTTCATCCAAAGTACCATAAACATCATAAACATCTTCTATCAGGTTTACCAGGGAAATAAGCTTTGCGACATTTATCCTTAAAACCCCATGTGGCGGCTCATAATTTGCACCAACAGCCCACATGAAACTTTCCACCAACCTGTCTCGAGCAAAGCTGAGGTTCCTGTTCCAAGACAGACCATCCCACCATCTGTACCAAGTGTAAATATATGATAGTATAGATAGAACTAGAATTTTGGAACAATTTGATGTTTATCCACTAGTGTACTCTTGATAATTCATTATACAATACGTTGCGTACAATTTTCACCACGTTTTTTCGTATTTTAACAAGTAGTTTAGACAATGATATAACGTATACAACACAATATACACGGGGACTTACCTTGATAAGTATTTTAAATTCTCTTGGTGAATTCCTTGCATAATGTTAAAATCCAACTCGGCCAGCTCTAACAAAATGGTTTCATGTCACTTCTCCGCTTGTGTGCTTCTGTAAACCACATTGCCTCAAACCTTTGGACCCTCCACAGCAAAGGGAGCTCTAATGCATGGCTTATTAACATCGACATACTTTGATCAACTATGTCGTTCTTCTCTAACTTCTCTCTGATGCCAGGTGTGTTAGGCTCAAGAGAACTATTAGGAATGTAGACACAAGTGAGTTGATGATCGAACTCATGCTCATGAGTCATGACGAGACCTATAGACATGAAATGAATAATTTTCAAAAGTAAGTTAAGATGAAGTAATGAGAGTAATTTTGATTGATGATAACTTAGTTCAATCATTTGAAATGATATGTTTGTTTTTATTGGCTATTCTATTTTTATTAACAATGACAATTACCTTACTTTGTTCTAATAATTCTAGTAGGGTTTTCCCTTTTATGGTAAGTTTCATGAAGTGGTTTTTATGTTATATGAGTTTCTGTCACCAGGTCTACGGTTCTCCCGGTTCCCTTTTCAAAGGGATCCGGCTAGTTAAAAGTTAGGGATCAGTGGATCTGCAATGTGACAGAAAGATGATCTTGACGTAAAATTGATTTTTGCAACTTTTATGTTTATAAGAAGGAATGTGTTTTAGCCTATTTTTGCTACTTAAGCATGCATTGTAGATTTTGAAAACATGTCAAGGTTTAAAGGTTCGAAAGAAAGGAAAAACAATATGACAAACACGTTATGAGAAATAAACGAGATAAACTAAGACATTAATAATATTTCATTTCAACACTAAGAGCAGTACAAAGGATTAGATATATGATACAAATGTAGATTAACAAGACAAAGTACATGTCTCCATGAGAAAACTTGATCATGGGATACACGAGAGCGATGAGTGTCATGATGATGATCACGAAGGCGATGTAAACCATGATGATGAAAATCTTCCTTGGTTTTGATTTTTCAAAATAAGATGAAAAGGAAGATGAAGTTTGATTGAGAGGTATTTTGAAAGTGGAAGATTTGAAAAATGGGGTTTGATGGTGTTGGAACGATCGGAAGAAGATTTTATAGGGAAGGAGGAATTTTTGAGATTTGTGTTTTGTTTTATTATTAATTAAAAAGTTTTGATTTTTTAAGTTAAGATAACACATATTTATATACCTAGGTTTAGACGAAAGAAAAAACACGTATGCACAAAGGTTTTCTAATGAAGCCACGTATATCACAAAAGCATATATTATAAATAATAAAATAAAAATTAATATGACTACATAAGTTCCTATGCAAGCATACCTATTCTTAGCTAATGTTATTTAGAGATAAGTTTTAAGAAAATCATACATCTAATGCAATTTTGAGTGTCCCTTACTTTTGACAAAAAATATTAACGGACAACTCCGGTTCCTTCGAGATCTAGTTGGTAGTATGTTAAAATACCTTCTTTGAAAAGGTAATCTTATTACCAATAAATTCTGATGGCTTGCTTAATATGAGTTTAACTAAACAAAAAGACAAGAAAGATTAGTGCATTTTGTAAGACAAAATAAGATGTAAAAAAAAATTATGTTGTCATCCAATCAACATCCAACAAAAGGTGTTCTTAAAACATGGTATTTGTTTTTAGAAAGTCTTCTTTGTAGTTTTCAGTTATACACGGATCGTATCAAGTTTTTAAAGTACAATATACTCTAAGAAACTTGGTAACGAAGCTCTGGTACCAATTGTGGAAAACTAGAAGGGGGTTGAATAGTTTTTCCGATTAAAACTTCGTTTTAAAATATTTAGATCAACTTATGTCAATCTATTTAATGTGTGTGTTGATGATGATAGATAAGCATATAAATAAGTAATGCAAAGATAAAGAGTAAGAAACACAAACCACAACACGAGTATTTATAGTGGTTCGCCACAAGGACACCTTCCTTGCCTACTCCACCCCCGAGTTCCCCACGAGAGTTCGTAAGCACTACACAACACAAGCTCCTTAATGTGGCGGAGAAGCCTTCACAACGTTGCCTACTCTTTATCCGGTACAAGGCTAGACACCGAGTTCTTCCACGAGGTAGAACCAAACCTATCACAACGTCGCCTACACTTTGTCCGGTACAAGGCTAGATACCGAGTTCCATTACAAAGGAGGAACTACTTCCCAACACTACACCAATACACAACAACCCCAGAGGAGACACACTCCTTATTACAACAACATAAAGGATATCAATATCCTTTAACCCAAACTATCTATCTTGTACATCGATGCACCATATCCAATGTACTCCCTTGGCACATTTCACTAATGCTCTTGACACGATCCTTCGGCACCTTTCACTAATGCCTTCAAAACGGACCTTTGGCACCTTTCACTAATGCCTTCGAAACGGACCTTTGGCACCTTTCACTAATGCCTTCGACACGGACCTTTGGCACCTTTCACTAATGCCTTCGACACAGACCTTTGGCACATTTCACTAATGTCTTCGACACAACACTTCGAGGAGGGAGGAAAAAATATCAACAAGATAACTTCAGTAGTCTTGATGATGACAAAGCTTGGAAACTCATGGAATTGAGCTTGCTCGACTTCAAGAGGTGGTGATCTCGCCTTTAAGAGAGACCTAGAGAATCACACAAACACAAAACTACATAGAAAGATCCTTTGGATCTGAGGTTAGAGAGTTTACAATACTAAGAGAGAGTATGTGTAAAAGGGATGATTTGCAAGAGAGAAATGGCTCACTATTTATAGAAATTTTTCATCTTGCTCCCCGGTTCCCGGGTCCCTCCTCGAGGGATCCGCTAGTAATCCAGGGATCCGCACTGGGTCACTTAAGTCCGGATTTTGGGTTGCAAACCGGGTTATGGGTTATCGGTTATGAACCATGGGTTATACAAGATGCAATGTATCTAGACATTGGGTCATGGGTCATGGATCATGGATAATACCAAACATGACTTCATGCATGATGTCATACAATGGGTCATGGGTTATGGATCAAGCTCCATGGGTATTGGTCATGGACTTTGGGTTTTACCCAACAATGTTCAATGTATCTATTCAATGGGTCAAGTACTAAGATTTTTACCCATTACATTACCCATTACAATATATACACATTTCCATATTATGTAAACACTAGTTGTTATACATATGTATTTCTATAAGATGTAAACACTATTACTTGTTTAGTGTTTTATATGAAAATGTAAGTGTGTTAGTAAACTATTGGCGCAAACCATTTACGTATTTTATTTGTTTCGTTAAAATGATTTTACGTTTGTTATCGGCAAAACATTAAAAGATCGTAAAATATAAATAAAGGTTTTTACGGCTTATTTGTATTAACAGATGCATTATCACATATGACCAAAGATGGAGTTAGGACTGAGATGCCTATGTCATGAAGAAGACATTTGAGCCAAAAGACCTCACAAGTACTATCGGCTAGGGATCTGTACTTTGCTTCTAGGGATGACCTTGAGACCAAAGCTTGTTTCTTGGATTGCCATGAAATGGGACTTTTGCCTAGGAAGATACCAAAACCAGAAACTGATCTCCTTGTAGATGCACAGCTGGCCCAATCACTATCACAGTATGTTGTAAGTTCAAGAGTGTTGGATGTTGGAAAGAAAATGCCTTGTCCAGACATAACTTGATGTACCTAGGCAGGAAGTGTGGTGTTGTTGGCCAATGTGAGTATTAACCGAGAGCTTCAATGCAAATGCTAAGTCTAGCCTAGTGATGGTTAGGTAAAGTAATTTTCCTACAATGGTTTCAGATAGAGTTGTGTTGGGTCCATTCAAGAACCAAGTGTCTTTAAACTAGGATTTGAATAGAAAATACCCTAAGTGTTGTATAACCGTAAACATCAATCAAGTCACTGAGTAAACAGTCACTCAGTAAGTCCCTTCAGGAAGCTTAGGACGAGTTTAAGAAGAAAGACTCTCCATTCAGTGAGGTGGGACTCAGTGAATGATACCTGAGGAAAATAAGAAGGTGATGGGTTCAGGGAGTGATGACAATAGCTCATTGAACCCCAAGTCTCCTCAAAAATAAAGAAGACTGGATACTTAGAGACTGAAGACTTAGAGACTGAAGGAATGGCAGGATAAGTTTAAAACACATAAGGGAGAGTCCTTATCACGAAAATTTCAAACTTACCCTGAATGGCTAAGGAACAAAACAGTGTTATCATTGTTATTCAGAAAGCAATGTTGTCCTTTACTCAAAGTAGAATATTGTAACAGAGACAAAATACGTAAGTATTTTGTCCAAACTAGCTTAGGTCATATTTGTCTTCATTATAATGGTCGTCAACTATACTTGTGTAGAAATAGGATCATAAGGTGGAGTAAAAAGTCAAGTTTGTGCACTAAATGCTTAAACATTCACAAACACTTTTACTCCTCCAAAGACAACTAATTCCTTGAGATTAACTCAGTTGGTTAGCATAATTGTATTCAAGCTTAGCTTGAGTTTAGAGAGAGAGACTACACCATACTTTTCATTTCAATCCCAAGTGTTGTTCCGAAAACACTTAGGTATAAATTCTTTGAATTAGTTCTAATAAGGATTTAAACGAAAAACTAGTGTTACTTATTTTAAGTTTTGTTTATTTTATTAACTAGTTTTTCATTAGATCACTAAAGCATGGAACACGATAGATTAACTTTGTAGTTAAGCTACTCGTAAAGGAACAACAAGTTGGATCGGTGAGAGGTTCACCATTAGTATCATTAAGTTTGATGAGAGGATCCAATGGAGTTTTAGCGGCTTGAGATCAATGGTGTCTCAGATATTTCGAAAGTCTAAGGCATATTTTCTTTGACTTATTGTCGTGCCAAGAGAATTCTTCACCACTTGAATTCCTAGATAGTAATGAATGGATCCCTAGTCTTTGATGCTAAACATTTGTGCAATTGATCATTAATGTGTTGAAGGAAGAATGGGTGTTTGCCAGTTAGAAGGATATCAACAACATAGACTAGGAGTGAAGTAACTGAACCTTGGTAGGAAGTGGTGAAAAGAGAGGTGGCCACATACTTTGTCTGAATCCTAGGTGTAAAAGGAATGTAGAGAGTTTCTCAAACCATTGTCTGTTGGCTTGTTTGAGATTGTATAAGGACTTGTTAAGTTTGCTGACAGTGTTGGGGAAAGGAGTGGAAAACCTTGTGGAATGGACATGTAGACCTCTTCATTTTATCACCATGGAGGAATGCATTGTTGACATCTAATTGTTGAATATCCCATCCATTATGTACTCGCAACAACTATAAGTGTTCGGCATTTGGCATTTTAGCTACAAGTGCAAAGGTTTTTGTGTAATAAATGCCTTCCTTCGGATGAGACCTTTGGCTACCAATATGGCCTTGTATTTCTCAATGGTTCCATTGACATGGAGCTTGATCCCATGGCCCATTTGCTTTCAATTAGGGTCTTGCTGTGAGAGAAGTGTAAGACTAGGTATTATTTTGCTCTAGTGCATGCGTTTATTTGTTCATAATATCTTTCCAATGCTGGTGTTTATAAGCTTAAGCATATGACTGTGGTTCAATGAGTGCATATGTGTAGTGGGAGTGAGATTTTGGTAGTTAATGTATTTTGAGTGGTGATATTTAGAGACAGTGTTGTTTGTGATGGAAGGTAGGAATATGCAGTGGAAGTCTTTAAGATTGGTGGGAAGTGTTTTGGTTCTAGTGGATGTTCTAATGGTAGGGATGGTGGTATATGTTTTGGTTGGTTGGTTGTGTTTATTGGAATTGGTTCCTCAACAATAGGTGTGATCGGTGGAGTAGTGGTTGTGTTTGGTTCAACAAATGAGTGGATAAAGGAGTGGTTAGGACAAAGGTGTTTGTTCAATGCTGAGAGTGGACGAAAGGGTGTTTGGGGACAGAGTGTGGTGTTATGGTATTTAGTGGTGGGACAGAGGTGTTTGGTTCAACAACAATAGGTGTGTTTGTTGATTGTGATGGGGCTGTGGAGTGTGTATTTGGTGGATGAATATGACCATATTGTAAAAGAGATTGGAATGATGTGTTGGGTTGGTAGTGTTTCGTGTGGAAAGGGAAAACTGTTTCATCAAATAGGACATTTCTAATGATTATGGTCTTTTGAGTGTGAATGTCATATAATATGTAGCCTTTTTGGTTTTGTGGGTACCCAACTAAGACAGTGGGAGTTGATCTTATTCCAAATTTGTCATTGGTGTGTGTATAGGTGTGTGTTTGGCATCCAATTATTCTAAAATGGCCAAGGTTGGGTGGTTTGTGATAGAGCATTTCATATGGACTTTGTAATCTAGGATTTTGGTTGGTAACTTGTTAATGAGATAGGTTGAGGTGAGAATACAGTAGCCCCATAGGTTCATAGGAAACTTTGACTGAAAATATAGGGATCTGGCCATCTCCAAAAGCTGTCTATGTTTCCTTTCAACTCTAGCATTCTGTTGTGGAGTGTATGGACAAGAGGTTTAGTGAATAATGCCACGAGTTTGGGTAAATTCAGTGAATGATTGATTTAAAAACTCTGTGCCATTGTCACTTTTGATGATTTGTATTTTTGTTTTGAATTGAGTATTTACATATGAATTGAAAGTTTAAAAGGTTGTGTAAACATGGTGTTTACTTTTAAGCAAGTAGGTCCATACTTCCCTAGAGTAATCATGCAAAATTGTAAGAAAATATGTACATTTATTGATTGTTGCATGTTTGTAAGGACCCTATACATCGATGTGAACAAGAGAAAACATACTACTAGCATGAGAACTACTAGTTGGAAAAGGTAAAATGTGTTGTTTAGATAAAGGAAAAACTATACACTTGGATTTAGAATTACAATGAAGTAGAGGTGAAATTGAGGCTATTTTCTCGCATGACTTGAAATGATGGGTGACCAAGTCTTGCATGCCATAGATGAATTGCTCTTTATCACCGAAAATTGTAGAAGAGGGTGGAGAAATTCCATTGATGTAGATGATGTTGTGTGAGTGTATAAAGTCCTCCATGTAGGTTTCTGTGGTCCTTGAGCCATCAAGGCCCCGAAATACATTGTTTGTGAGTGAAAGTTATCTGAGTGTGTGGAATTTGTGATCCCATTGATTGAAATTAGATTATATGTAAAAGATAGGATGTAAAGGACATTCTAAGAGCGGTGTTTGGTTTAATTAAGACCGATCCAAAGGAGTGTGAATGTGCTTGTGTGCCCACTAGGAAGGTGAACTATGATAGGATGAGTGCATTTTTGTAAGTCAAACATGAGTGATAAACAAGTACAGATGTGGTTAGTTACACCACTGTCAATAACCCAAATCTCCTTAATACTAGATGAAAATGATGCAATGAACATGTATTTACCGACCATGTGAGGGAGATTTCCAGCTGCGAACTATTTTATGTTTTGGTTCTTCATCATCAAGAGTACCTGATTCAGCTGGTTCTGGAGTTGGTCCATCTTTTTGTAGACATAAGGATCTATTGTGTTGTTTGATGAGCTAACTAAAGTGAGTGGTCTGATTGGTTTTCATGATTAACATCTTCTCCTCCCATCACTGCATTCACTGAGCCCTTATGTGCTTGTGGAGTCTTTTGAGAGGGTGAAATGAAGTTTCCATGTAATGGGTGACAAGGAGTATAACCAACTATTTTATAGCACTCATTTCCATAATGACCTTCCTTTATGCCGCTTTGTATATGTCACCCTTTTTGAATGGTGCCCTATTGTACCTTGATGATTGTCTGGGGTGTTACTTGAGGTTAATGGTTTCGATGCATTATAGGTGTTCCTCTTAGAGTCAGAGGTGTTGAGAGCAAGTAGGAATGAATACAAGACTTGAGTTAGAATATCCCTTTGTTTTTCTTTTGTCTTAGCATACTATAGGCTTTAGATACCATTAGTAGTGGTGCATTAACATTATCTG
>CM040245.1:113473472-113663793 GCA_022545495.1 Chrysanthemum lavandulifolium | reverse complement strand
CAGAACCGCGTGATTGATCCATCGCTATTCCCTAATTGAAGAAAGTTGTAAAGCCTTCAGAGAGTACTCGGGATATAAACCGGGGCAACAAAGTGGAGCATCTGGCGATGCCGCCCGTTTCGTTTCGTGGGAGTCCCGGCAGAGGAAAGAAATGTAGGTGATGGCGCGTTACGCTTCTTATCTAGAGGTATTGAAATCCTTTCTATGGGCTCGTGCGTGGCGGTGGTATAGATGAATAAAGGCGGACCGCTTGAGCGGGACCTATTCTCTTAATATAATAGGCGCAAAGCGGAATAGAAAAGCAGACGAGCCACATGCGTGGAAACTTGCACGTGTGGTTCGGCGGGGACCCCGATATCTTTGTACTAATATGTGTAGGTCCCGTAATTGAGTGAGATTGTCATGGCGCAAAAGCGAGATATGGTCCGGTATTCCTTGTTCCTGTATTGGTTATGTTCTTTATTTCTTGTCTAGCGAAACTAATCGAGCTCGTTTGATCTCCCGAGCGGAAGTCAATCGATTCTGAGCTATAATGTAGAATATCTGCGGGATGCGATCCTTAATAGTTCTTGTTGGCGGAAGCCAATGTCCGGGGTCCGGGACTCATTCTGACAGAAACAAGGCGGGTCTTTACCAACTTAAAATCGCTATTTTAGGAAGCCAAAAGCGTGGCGCCTTAGCGAGCCTTATTGAAAAGCCCTTTACTAAAACATAGAAGGTAAGGCCGGCTTTGGTGTAGCTTTACAACCATAGGGCTTAGATAGGCCCTTCTTATTATATTAGTAAGATAGGTTGCTTGGCGCATTTTGACCCTTTCTATTAGTAAGGTTGTCGTGTCGATCAAAGGCGAAACTTTAGTTTGATTGCGGTGGCGTTAGCGCTTACTAATAAGATAGAAGGGCTTTTCTTGTTTAGTAAAGTCTCGCTTTTGATAGGAGTAGGTCGGCAGGCACTCTTCATTCGAAACTAATGAATGTCGGTCGGGGCTTTACCTTGTTATCATCAAAGTAGAGATATTAGTTAGAGCTAAGGCGGGCCATCTATTCCTCCTTGACTTTCTTCAAGATACAAAGACTACATCAAGAATGCAAGAACAATTTTAATGTAATATCTATTTGTATTCAATGTAATTTTGGTACATGATTGAGGTGACCTCCCTTGGGGAGATTGTTAGGAATTAGAAATTCCGGTATTAAAGAGTCGGTCACCTCAAGTATATGTAATCGTTAGAAAGCTCGTAGTCGTAGTTCTTGTAAGTTAAGTAGTATTTAGTTAAGTAACACCGTGGAGGACAGACGGGTCTTTACCAGCTGTATGCCTAATCCACGACCCGATGTGTGGCGATTTATGTAAGACTATAAATACTCTCTACCTTCCAAGGTAGAGAGTTGGAGCTCATAATAATATCTTTCACTTTCTCTCACTAAGTTCCCTAAACCTCTAACTTTCTCTCTAGAATTCCATCTATATGCTACTTTGTGTTATGGTTTGATGTGTATGTGAAAAGTTATATCTTACAATTTCCATTTGGGAAATTGATAGACTATGATGGGTTTCATGTAAAACGATATCATATAATGTTTATAAGATAATTTTTAGAGACTATTGTATAACTTACAATATCTGAGGAGTAGTTGAGACCATTGTGCAGCTCACAATATCTAAGAAATGATGGAGAGATCATTGTGTAACCCACAATGTCTTGAGAAATAGTTGAGACCACTGTTTCACTCACAGTGTCTGAGGATATAAGAGATACCACTGTAGGATTTACAGTGCCTGAGAATGTAATAGAGACCACTGTAGGATTTCGATTCACGAGAATGTAATAGAGACCTTGTAGGATTACGGTGTCTTGAAAATGAATGAGACCATTGTATCTCACAATGTCTAGGAAGTAGTAAAGTCCATTGTAATCAGTTACAATGTCTTGGATAAAGTTTCGTAATCCTAAAATGTGCGAGTAGATGCATGATTGGGAGATTGGAAAAGAAATATGATTGTGCCGTAATGCCTTAGAATAGGCATACGCAGGTATGTTGAGTACTTTGTTTAGCTAAAATGATTGAAAATATGTCAAGTGTATATATCAATATACTAGTATATTTGTATAGCTAAAAATGCCTAAAAGTCACATAATCATCTGGAGGATGGAAGGCACGGAGAACGGAAGGCTATAAAATGTTTTTGTTTGTAAAAGTAGTTATAGTTTAAGTCTCAAATGAAACCCCTCACATGAAGCTCCCTACTTTTGTAGCACTTAGTAGATACAACATATGTTTTGAGTGAAGATTGTTATAACATAAAGTTTATCATGTTTTTAATAAGTATCTAGTTTTTACAAGTTCTCGTCGTTTTCATAAATACGATCACCTTAGTTAACGGTATTGGGTAAACAAGCCTTAAGGCTTTAGCCATAGCCTTGCCATGACTTTGGTCTTGACTACCATGGTCTTGAGACTTAGCTTTGACCTTAGCCATACTCGTGGTCTTGGCTTATGGCCATTAGGCCTCTTTGTTTGCTTTTAGTTGTGACAAAAGTATAGTTATGAGACTATATTCTGGCGATTCTGTTTTGAAAGATTTTGGCCTATTTATGCGTTTTCAAGGTCCGAGCTTCTTCGATATTGAAGGAAAACGTTGTTCGGACAACTTTCGTGTTTAAACTTTTGATGATTCGGACCAAGTATCACTTTTAAAAGCGAGAACTCTTGTGACTTATACATGGCCGTTTTGGCGTTTAGGTTTCCTAACTTCTTTTGCTTATAACTTTTGACTCGTTTGTCCGTTTGGTGATTCAAATTGCTATGTTTACCTTTTATCTTGTCTACCATATTATGTAAGTTAGAAAGTCCATATGTTCTGATTTTAATGGTCTCACATGTGTAGAATATGACTAGTTTACTAGTTTGTTACTTTTATGACAATATGTGAATTAAAACAAGTGATTGAGTATATGTATATCATGAATCAACATAGTAACTATATATATAGCATGAAATAGTTAAGATTATGAATAATAAAGATGAGATGATGGTGGTGATAAGTTGCTTACAACTTTTGGCTTTCAATAAGAAAGGAGTAACTTAGTAAGGATAGGACTTTGATTGATCGCGTAAGACTTTGGATTGAGCTAGCTTTCCACACCTTGGCACCCTTGAAAACTTGAAGAGTTGGTAATGAAGTACTAAGTGACTTGAGTGGATTTAAACTCAAGAAGATCACTTTAACTTGCTAGAGATTTGATGAAGTAGCTTGATCTTTGGAACTTCTTTGCATAAACTTGTAGTTTAAAGATCAAATGATGGAAGATATGATGGAATTAAGCTATGAACGACCCAAAACAGTATGTGAGGGTGTTTAGGATGTATTTCACTTCCTATTTATAGGAGGGTAAGTTTGGTTAACCATATATTGGGTTAAATATTAACCATGGTTAAGTTAGGACACTTGTAATCATCTAAATGAACCATGGTTAAGATCTAGCCACCAATATGATGACTCCCCCCCACCCTTAGGTCGGTCTCAATGTGTATAGGTGGCTTAGATGATAAGTTTTGATCTTATCTTGAGTTTAGAGTAAGTTTTGGTTCTGTTAAATGCCAACCGTAAGTCGTTAAGCAATAAAACGTAAATTCGGGTATCCTAAAAATACGAAACTTACAGGAATGATGAGACTCATCATTATACTCCATATAAAAATATAAAATGAGTGATAAGTCTCATTGGGTGCAAAACGCTGCTTAAAGTCGGAAATACTGGTCAAAAAGCGTAATTCACAGTTTATCGAAAAGAACGAAATTTCGAGGAAACGACCGTGAATTTATTTAGAGTAGACTAAAATTAGTCTAAAAGTGATATGAGATGTTAAAATGTGGTTTTAAGTCATACGCGGGATAACTTAATGATTATTCGTGAAGTTTAAAGGTTCTGTGATTTAAGCAAAAATGTAGAACGTACAAGGTTAATTCCTTTATGGTCAAAGGAGGAGGAAATATGTTTGACTTTTCCAAAAATGTAAAAGTGTCAAAAACATATTAGAAACACAGTCAGAGAATCGTTAAGTCGGATGTAAGTATAATTGTTTAAAGCGTAAGTTCGAGTTTTTCATCGAGGCTTATTTGGTAACATAAAAATACTAAATCTTAAAAATTCTCAAATTAGTCATGAGTGATCTAAAAATTTATCTGATGCGAGGAAAATTGTCAGAGACGGTTTTCGTTAAGCGCGTGATGTTTAAACGGTGGACCGTCCAAAATGAAACTTTATAACGATGTTTTCTTAATAACTTTTGCGAAAATGATCTAACGATGGTCGAACTCTTAGGTTATTACTAAAATAATTTATCTTACGAGAATGTGGATTAAAAATTTTACGGGATGAATAGTAAAAGTGAATAGTAACTTTTCAAAAATATGAAAAGTAACTCGAAAAATACGGGTTGTTACAGTCTCACCACCTTAATGGGAATTCCGTCCGAAATTCAATGTGTTATCCGATGTCGAAATGTCTAGGAAAATGAGGTGTATCACCAAATTCTAATCTTTGTGTTCTCAAGTTTCTAGTCATAGAATGTATTATGTACCATGTGGCTTAAGTTGATAACCTAAAGGGTTTTGTTAAAATCTTATAGAGTCCAAGATACCTAATGTTTGGCTTTTCCCAATTCTCAAAACGAATCATATCTTATTATATCGAGGCTATCAATAAAATCTTAATTTCTAATATGGAGTTTTTGGTGATATTGTGCGTCATGGAGCCTAATTTGTATGGTTTCCTAAGTTGTTTTGTGGGTGATCTCTGAACACCTTACTCCGGCAAATGGTTAACTAACACTTTCGTCTATATAGTGCCTCAAAATGGAATGGTTTTGTTGTTGTTAGGGTAACTGTTGTTAATCAAAGGTGTAAGATATTGTTGATGTGAAATGGTTTGTAATGATGTGATAACTATCGTTGTAGGGAAAGTCTTGTTAGTGACAAGTGATTATCCAAACTATTTCCAAAGTTGATCATGCCTTAGGTGGTTTCGGGATGAAGGCTATAGTGTTTACATCTACTAGTGTTTGAAAGAAACGTGGTACAGTGAAGTTTTACGTACTGAATTTCAATGGGGTTCAGATAATGATGTGACATGTTGTGATTAGAAGAGTGTAGCGTATGTTTACCATTATTCTTAGGTAGAGATGTCAAGTGAATTTTAAAGGAATATGGCGGAATGATAGCCTTGAAACCTAATCAGGCTAGTACTTCTAAGAATTACCGAGAAGATTTGATGACTATCCCAAGATAGTAGTTCGGATTATCTCATGTATGAAAATTTCAAGAATGAAATTAGGTAGTATAAATAAGATGTTAAGATCTCGCTAAGTGGTAAGACACTATCGTGTCTCTAGATCTTTTTAATGAATTCTGGTGGTTTATCGAGTTTAAGGAGGAAATTAACATGAATATAACCCTTGTATAATTGTTCTCGGTGTTTGAAAATTTAAGTCGAACATAGTTAATCGGACTATGTTCCACTATCCTAGGTTAAATATAGGTGATTAGGCTATATTTGGAGGAGTTCGATAAATTTTCAAATACCTAAATTAGGTATACTTGTGATATGTCCATAGCTTTTGAGAAATTGTCCACTAAGCAAAGCGATATCAAACCATTCGGTTGCAAGTCACGGCCATAAAGACTTGTAACCTATGTTTCACAATCCTTTGCATAGAAGATAGTATTGGTAGATACGTGTGGAAAAGAAAGGAAATCTTAAGTAATTCTAAAATAGTCCATACTTGGCTAGAATCACGAACCTTTAACAATGAAGGTTTCAGAAGAGAATTTGATGAAGGTAGAGAAAGTTGCTGAACTTCAGCTTTTGTAGATGATGAGTCACTTTGTCCTTCAAAAATCCTATTTCTTGAATTTCCATTTGGGAAATTGATAGAATGTGATGGGTTTCATGTAAAACGATATCATATAATGTTTATAAGATAACTTTTAGAGACTATTGTATAACACAATATCGAGGAGTAGTTGAGACCATTGTGCTCACAATATCTAAGAAATGATGGAGAGATCATTGTGTAACCCACAATGTCTTGAGAAATAGTTGAGACCACTTGTTTCACTCACGATTATGCGAGGATATAAGAGATACCCTTTGTAGGTTCTGATTGCACGAGAATGTAATAGAGACCCTTTGTAGGATTTCTGGTGTCTAAAAATGTAATAGAGACCCTTTGTAGGATTACGGTGTCTTGAAAATGAATGAGACCATTGTATCTCACAATGTCTAGGAAGTAGTAAAGACCATTGTGTCGATTACAATGTCTTGGATAAAGTTTCAGTAATCCTAAAATGTTCGAGTAGATGCATGATTGGAAGATTGGAAAAGAAATATGATTGTGCCGTAATGCCTTAGAATAGGCATACGCAGGTATGTTGAGCACTTTGTTTAGCTAAAATGATTGAAAATATGTCAAGTGTATATATTAATATACTAGTATGTTTGTATAGCTTAAAATGCCTAAAAGTCACATAATCGTCTGGAGGATGGAAGGCACGGAGAACGGAAGGCTATAAAATGTTTTGTTTGTAAAAGTAGTTATAGGTTAAGTCTCCATTAGACCCGTTTCTCTATAAGCGTGGCTCGATACCAATCTGTAACACCCCAATTTCGTGATACGCAGTGAATTCAAACGGGTGTTACTTCATGGCACAACAATCATAACAATAGAAAGCGTACTCTAATGGAGTCGTTTCAAAAGATTTATCATTCGATTTGTATAAATATCGAGTTTACAAAATGAGGTCCCGGATGGTTCCAAGTTTACAAAATACATTAAATTGGTTTCGAATGATAATAAAATTTATAGCCTTCTTGATCTAGTCCTTGCTCTTCCGTGCGACTTGACATTATGGACACGAAATACATGCTTAAAAGCTGTCAACACAAAGGTTGAGTGAATTCATAGAGTTTGTTTGATGGTTGAACACATTATGTTTGTAGTGTTAGTTATAAATTCACACCAATGGTTTGAAAACCAAAGCAGTTATTATTAGACTAAGCATCATGCAATCAAGGCGTTAATGTGTTCCAAAATTAATTAGAGAAAATGTCGGTGCGTGCCCTATCAGGTAAAATTGCCGTTTTTACCAATGTTACTCAAATATAGTGCGCTTGTTTGCTTTTAATGGGGCCAACACAAACGGGATTCGTCAATCCCAATAGATCTATTCACAATATTCGCGCCCACTCTCACATAGTGATTAATGATTCATGATTAAGGGACTTAAGTTAGGCAAATGCGGAAACTTAGTGCTAATAACAATCAGATAAGTATATAGTTTGAAAGTAATGTGTTTGGTTTAAAAAAAAGCATGTATCTCCCCCAAGGGTTTGTAAAACAATTAAGTAATAGAAAGTGGGGCTATGAACTCACCTCGAGTAAATGATATCAAATGTAAAATGAGAATGATGGATATCTTGGTGAGAACTTCTACGAGCAACCTAAAATAGAATGTTGCGACTTAGGTTTGGAATAATGTTTAGGAAAACATAAACCATCCTATATCACGTCTCTATGTTGATCATGATGTAGTACATGGTATTTGTGTATGTCATTTATAGAAATGGTCTAGTTGTGAAAACGTATTTAGTTTATAGATATCGTACTACCGTTCGCCATCATAATTCGGAGGTCATGCGATGGCGTTTGAGGAGCTAGGACACCTTAAATCGTAAATCCATCAACTCGTCGATCGTTTTACTCAACAAACCCCTCACATGAAGCTCCCTACTTTTGTAGCACTTAGTAGATACAACATATGTTTTGAGTGAAGATTGTTATAACATAAAGTTTCATGTTTTAATAAGTATCTAGTTTTTACAAGTTCTCGTCGTTTTCATAAATACGATCACCTTAGTTAACGGTCTTGGGTAAACAAGCCTTAAGGCTTTAGCCATGGCCTTGCCGTGACTTTGGTCTTGACTACCATGGTCTTGAGACTTAGCTTTGACCTTAGCCGTAGCCGTGGTCTTGGCTTATGGCCATTAGGCCTCTTGGTTTGCTTTTAGTTGTGACAAAAGTATAGTTATGATACTATATTTACGGCAGTTTCTGTTTTTGAATGATTTTGGCCTATTTATGCTTTTTCAAGGTCCGAGCTTCTTTGATACACAAGGAAAACGTCGTTCCGGACAACTTTCGTGTTTTAGCTTTTTGATGATTCGGACCGAGTATCACTTTAAAAGCAGCGAGAACTCTTATGACTTATACATGGCGTTTTGGCGTTTAGGTTTCGCTAACTTCTTTTGCTTATAACTTTTGACTCGTTTATCATTTGGGTGATTCAAATTGCTATGTTTACCTTTTTATCTTGTCTACCATATTATGTAAGTTATAAAGTCCATATGTTACTGATTTTAATGGTCTCACATGTGTAGAATATGAATAGTTTACTAGTTTGTTACTTTTATGACAATATGTGAATTAAAACAAGTGATTGAGTATATGTACATCATAAATCAACATAGTAACTATATATATAGCATGAAATAGTTAAGATTATGAATAATATGGATGAGATGATGGTGGTGATAAGTTGCTTACAACTTTTGGCTTTCAATAAGAAAGAAGTAACTTAGTAAGGATAGGACTTTGATTGATCGCGTAAGACTTTGGATTGAGCTAGCTTTCCACACCTTGGCACCCTTGCAAACTTGAAGAGTTGGTGATGAAGTAATAAGTGACTTGGGTGGATTTAAACTCAAGAAGATCATTTAAACTTGCTAGAGATTTGATGAAGTAGCTTGATCTTTGGAACTTCTTTGCATAAACTTGTAGTTTAAAGATCAAATGATGGAAGATATGATGGAATTAAGCTATGAACGACCCAAAACAGTATGTGAGGGTGTTTAGGATGTATTTCACTTCCTATTTATAGGAGGGTAAGTTTGGTTAACCATATATTGGGTTAAATATTAACCAAGGTTAAGTTAGGACACTTGTAATCATCTAAATGAACCATGGTTAAGATCAAGCCACCAATATGATGACTCCACCCCTTAGGTCGGTCTCAATGTGCATAGGTGGCTTAGATGATAATTTTTTATCTTATCTTGAGTTTAGAGTAAGTTTTGGTTCCGTTAAATGCACACCGTAAGTCGTTAAGCAATAAAACGTAAATTCGGGTATTGTAAAAATACGAAACTTACAGGAATGATGAGACTCATCATTATACTCCATATGAAAATATAAAATGAGTGATAAGTCTCATTGGGTGCAAAATTTGCTTAAAGTCGAAATACGGGTCAAAACGCGTAATCGCAGTTTATCGAAAAGAACGAAATTTCGGGAAACGACCATGAATTTATTTAGAGTAGACTAAAATTAGTCTAAAAGTGATATGAGATGTTAAAATGTGGTTTTCAGTCATACGCGGGACAACTTAAGATTATTCGTGAAGTTTAAAAGTTACATAATTTAAGCAAAATGTAGAACGTACAAGGTTAATTCCTTTATGGTCAAAGGAGGAGGAAATGTGTTTGAATTTTCCAAAAATGTAAAAGTGTCAAAACATATTAGCAACACGGTGCGAGAATCGTTAAGTGCGGATGTAAGTAGAATTGTTTAAAACGTAAGTTTAGTTTTTCAGCGCAGGGCTTATTTGGTAACATAAAATTACTAAATCTTAAAAATTCTCAAATTAGTCATGAGTGATCTAAAAATTATCTGATGCGAGGAAAATTGTCAGAGACGGTTTTCGTTAAGCGCGTGATGTTTAAACGGTGGACCGTCCAAAATGAAACTTTATAACGATGTTTTCTTAATAACTTTTGCGAAAATGATCTAACGATGGTCGAACTCTTAGGTTATTACAAAAATAATTTATCTTACGAGAATGTGGATTAAAAATTTTACGGGATGAATAGTAAAAGTGAATAGTAACTTTTCAAAAATATGAAAAGTAACTCGAAAAATGCGGGTTGTTACACTGATAACTCGTTGACTGACACTCTTATGGAAGAAGTCGACTCGTTTCTTTCTCCGGATGACTCGATACCTCCGGGTATTGAGAGTGACGAGTATGGCTTAGGTCCATCATCCACTCGTCCGCCTGCAAAACCGCCGGATGGTGGAACCTCTTCTATGCCCGATACGGATGTTTTCATTGCTACAATGGTGGATAAGATTTCTGAACATTCCGTTAATGTTCCTCAATCTAATCTTTTGCCCACCCATCCCACCCGTTGTCAAGTAATTGACACTTTGCTTTCTTCTCCCATTACTTCTCTATATCTTAACTCATACGGGAGTGAGGATACCATTTTCGACCCCGGCATCTTCATTGCTCATTCTTTTGAGCCGGTTGCATCTCATCGGAGTGGAGCTTTCAGCACATTCAATGTTTATCCAAACCATTTGAATGAAAGTCCGATGGAGATTTTCTCTTCCACTTGCTCCCCCATGGACCAATGAATTTGGGGTTGAGTCAAGCTAGCGACTCGGTTAACAAAAACAGTAGCACTTCATGGGTGACTACCCATGTTTCTGACTTCTTTCTACTTTATAACGACTAAGTGTGGGGGAAACCTCCACAGTGTTTGCTTCTTGTGTGTTTGCTCGTGTTTTCAGTAATCCCTTTGATCGTGATGATTGATGCGCCTGTTTTCAATCCAGCTGCCCAATATTCGATCATTTTGCTAACGTTTATCTGGGGATATGTTTTCAAAAATCTTTTTTGTGTTAAATAACAGATTTCATCCACACACTTTGTTAGTGGTATTACCTTTTTCCGTTCGATAGTATCGGCTGCGTCCGGGACTTTGAATATTGAGGGCAATATTGAGTTCTATGTGTGTGTGGGGGGGGGATTCTGTCGAATTTTGTCACATTAGTACCCTTTAGTCCCTGATACCCCCGTTTTGACCAAAAATTAAAATTTTTGCATGAAAAAGAAGTGCTTTGCACAAAAAAAATAAAGCGTTAATGCTTCGGTGTTAACAAAATTTTAGTCTTGATTATGTTAGAACAAAGGGAATCCCGACTCTGCTAGAGTGATGAGTGTGTAAATACTCATCATTTTTGGTCAAATCTGAACTGCAAAACATTTAAAAACACTCAGAAATGCATCAAAATACGAGAAAATATCCCAAAATTGTGTTTTATATGTTTTAAATGCAAAATGAGTAAAACATTAAAAGCGAACAAAGTTTGCATAATTGGCGGTTTGGTCCCCCAACTTTCAAAATGGTAAAACAAGTCCCTGGATTTTCAAAATGGAAAATATTATTTATGGTCCTTGGTTAATAAAGCTTGTCAAAATAGTCCTTATGATTAATTTTGGAAAACTTGGTTTTGGTCCTCAAGTTTTGCCAAATTACAAGAATGGAAACTATAATTATACGCTTTTCCCACGACTCCTTCACATACCAAATGAGATATCATCAAACATTTCCCCAAAATCTTTCATTCTCCTTCCCTACTACTACTTTATTCAGTATATGTCGACACAACAAGAAAGAAAAGAAAAAAGGATTGATAAAAGTAGCATCCGAAAAGGTTCTTTCACACTCAACCTCCATCCTCCCCTGACAAACCCATCTCTCCCATACCTCACCTCTTCCCCAAAACCAGAAAAAATAAAACAAATCCCTTCCTCATCCTGCACCCCACGCTGTCTCTTCTCCCAACGAGAGACAGAGAAAAGAGAGAGACAGAGAATCAGAGAAGAAGAAAGAGATGAAGACATCCAGTAGTATAAATAGTTTTTGGTAGCCATTGTATAACGAGGGGAGTCAGTAGTTAGTGAGTAGTTAGTTTTTAGTTTTTTAGTTTTTAGTCTAGAATCAGATTTCTAGTCCCATTTTTTATTTTACTGTCATTTAAATTCAATTGTACTCCTTTATTTTCAATGCAATCTTAGTTTATTTGTCAATCCCATTTTTCAGTTACGCAGTTCTTAAATTCCTTCAATGTTCTTGAGCTTTGTTATTTGTGTTTTAAAATTGTTTGTTAAATAATTGTTTAAGTGAAGTGGAGCTTTTTGGTTAAAAGTCTCATAGAAATCTCTTTGAAACCTCTTTTTTTTTTCTCAAGTTTTTCTGTCCAAGAAACTGTTTGGAATTAGCTTAAGTTATGGGTCAAATCAGTGTTTTGACCCATGTTTGGTTTTGAATTAGTCAAGCTTATTTGGCCTGGTGATTTTGCTTTTTCCATACTGTTCGATGGCTAGAGCGATCCCACAACCATTGTTTCAATGACCCTACAAACTTGTATAAGCTCTCTCATGGCTTTGCCATAGGGGCAAATAGAAGCTAGGTGGGTGGACCTTATGTGCCAGAAGCTCGGGAGTTATTGTTCACTCTAATTAGCTTATGTATGGTTCGACAAGTGCCCTTCTTGGGAACATTTTGGTGCCATAACTTGACAACCCAATGCAGATTAGTAACCATTAGTTCAAGTGCTTATCGGGTTTGTCTCGACTTATTAAGTACTTTTCGGTGATTTAGGTTAGGTTAGGTTTCATTTAGCCCCATGGTGCTTAATTGATGTTACTTTTATAGCTTATTGTTCATTGGATGATTACTAAATTTTCATTTTCTTAGTTTAAGTTCCTTAGTTATGTACTTGCCAACTGCTTTTCCCCTTTGTAATTAGTGTTGTTTGATTGTTTATAGCTTATTTAGGATTAGATATGTATGTGTTAACTTAGTCTTGTTTATGTAGTGCTAATCAACTGCTTTCCTTGCTTATTTTTGCTTCAAAAACTGATCAGGGGTGTTTGTTTGGAGGCTGTCCAAACAGTGCAGCAGCCGGCTCATTTGCTTCTTATCTTTTTGCTTAATCAAGTACAACTTTAGCTTTTCATGTACTAAATTAGATCATAGCTTCTAGTCTCCTTATTGGTAGCTTTTTAGTAAGCTTATTGTAGCCTTTTCTTGTCACTTAGTAGCCGCCATCCCAAACAGCTATTTCAAGTTTTCTTTTTTGTCAAATCTGTAGGGAAAACAAGTTGTTATACAGCTTGTTTTAGACTTTCCAAGTTCTAGTTTTATAGAAAATGTTTATATAGGTCTGTTAGTTGTTTTGCAAAAGAAAAGAAATCCAAGTATAATAAGAAGCCAAAAAGGTGGAGTCCAAGAATTGAACCTGTGACCAACAGCAATTTCCCACGCCCAACTAACCATCTGCACTATTGAACTGTTTTGTTATTAATATGCATCACCAATCTCTTAAAGGCTTTTGAAGTTAAGATTTGAAAACCAAAATAAAAGAAGAAAAATGGTGGGGGCGAGATTGAACTAGGTACACGATGCACGGCCGATCCACGCCTCAAGAAACACACACACTACCAACATGCCCTTGGGTCTTTTAGTGATTAATCTTGCACCTTAATTATATATATAACTCGTTTTCTTTTTAATTTCTAGCTTATTAACCTTTTGTTTATTTTGATAAGGTTTTAAAGGTACCATTTTGAGGGTCGTTTAAGTCCTTATTTGATCACTTTTGTATCCGTTATTGCTTAATATCGTTCCTTTTCACTTTTAGGTCTCTTGAAGGCAAAATCTTTGGAATGGCACTTATTTGGACGAAAAGGCGCGAATATATGAAGAAAATGGCCAAAGTCAAAATCGAGACACTCACGATTCTTTGAAATTAGAAAGCGGCGGCGTCGGTGCTAATGCGGCGCCGTCCCAAAATTTTGTGACGGTTCGAACCCAAAACTCGTATTTTCAAGTGGCGGCGTCTAGTTGTGAAAGAGTAGGCCGTCGCTACTCGGGCGGCCTAGATGCAATCGAGACGGCGTCGAAGCTGAAGAGGCGGCGTCACGGACATAAGGTGGCGCCGTCGCAAGGTTAACGTGGCCAAGGCGAAACCCAATGGCGGCGACACGGCGTCACTAAACATAAGGTGGCGCCGTCGCATATGTAATCTTATATATAGAATCCGAATTTTTCGGTCTTTTGTGGAGAGTCTTTTGGGTGAAAACCTAAAACCGAACCTAAGGTGTCTTGTACAGTATTTTAGGGTTTTAAACCTATCTTACATCAAGATAAGTCTTTACTTCATTAATTCAATTATGTCTTTGATTATTTGTGTGTATGCTTGCATGTTCTCCATGTCCAAGCTAATTTATTTGTGTGTTTGCTTAGGAAGTATGAAACTTAATTATTGAATATTGATTGGTTGTTTCTTATCTTAGTTGATTAATGATCTAGTAATGCGATAGGTCATTCGTTGTGTATAATGCTTGATTCATCTTTGTGAACCTTAGAATATAATTACGAGTAGTTGTAGGCTAAACCATCCAAAAGCGCCTTAGAGTAGGGTTTATCATCCTAGTGGGTTTGTAGGCGAGACCCTTTGGTAAGTTCAAAGAGTTGGGGAAAGCATACCCTACAACTTTAGACACACAGCATGACTAAGAATAAGGCGTGACAACTCAACCATCAATAGGAGATAATTAAGGAGTAATACAACCTAAGTAAACACATCTTTAAACTATCATACGAGCACACATTAATTAGACATAGACTCCCACAACCTTAGTTTAGATAATTAGATAATAGTAGAGTAATCGGTGAAATACCAACCCCCAAATCCAATACCGAGATTCGTACCTTTCCATTTCATAAAACATAAAAGATAAAAATAATCTTCCTCAACCTTAACCTTAGCGTAGTAACTCCTTACTAGCATTCCTATTCCCCAGAGAGCGATATCAATACCGTGGCTTACCCTAATTACTACACTACAGCGATTAGGTTCTTTGCCTAGGGTGTTATAAAACTTGCTCGAAGAAAGGAAGTTTCCTTGACCCCGAGCAGCGGCGTGTGGCGTTATCAAGTTTTGGCGCATTGCTTGGGAATAGAATAGCTAGTTAGTAGTCCACCTCGTTTAGGTTCTTTGCTTGATTCCTATCAAGTAAATTTTTCTCATTTTAGCTTTCTCTTAGTCTATCCCCTTCTTCGTGACCTTTGTTCGTAACCCCATCACTTTTCATCATGGAAGGTGATAACCCACTACCATTCATCAACCCACCACCAAATGACCCGCCAAGAGCCCGTACTCTTGGTGAATACTCGAGACCAAGCCACCTAGGCTATAGGAACACCATTGAGCTTCCGACCAAGCCCAAACTACGGCCTGCGATCCGACACCATCCGGTTGGTGCAAAGCGGATGTGCATTCCATGGACTTCGTTAGAAGATCCAAATCGACATCGAGGATTTCCTCAAAATCGTCGATTCCATCGACCTTGATGCTACTACTCGGGAGACCACGCGCTGCGTCTCTTCCAATTCTCTCTACGGGACCAAGCTAGTAATTGGCTTGGCGACTTCCCATGGCTCCATCTCAAGTTGGGATGATCTTACCTCTCGCTTCCTTGCTCAATTTTTCCCACGGGAGAACCACTAAGCTTAGGAATGACATCTTGATGTTCCAACAACGTCAAGGTGAATCTCTCTGAAGCATGGACCCGATTCAAGGACTTACTTCATAAAGTCCTCATCACGGCATTGATCTTTGGCTCCAGTCCAAATCTTTTATGATCATGTCAACTTCCCACTAAGCGATCCATTGACCAAGCGGCGGTGGAAAACTTAGTGATCTCACGCGGAAGAATCATGGGAAATAATAGAGGACCTCGCCCTCTATGACAACGAAAGTTGGGATGACCCCGTGAGCTGCCCAAAACCGTTAAGGCAATCTCCTTGCCTCCTCCCGACCGTGGGATGATCGAACTTGAAGATCAAGTTAGATTCCTCATGAGTTCTACAAAATCCTAAGTCCTCACGACAAGTGAATCAAATCACTCTACCTTGTGAGTTATGCGGTGGTCCCCATGACACTCGTGATTGCACAAGGCTCTCGAACAAGCTTTGCGGACTACGCCTCCATACGTACCGGCGGGGCGGGAGAAGTGGTACACTTTCAAACCGAACAAAACAACTTAGGAAACTCATACAACCCCTCATGGAGAAATCACCCTAACCTTAAGTGGAACCAAAACTCAAGCACACCCCAAAGCTCATCTAGTTCGCCTACTAGGTTCAATTCTTTTAATACTGGGAACCCCACTAATCTTGAGGCAATTGCATCTAGATTTTGTCATCCCAAGAAACTCGATTGAATAAGCTTGAAGCCGATTTTAAGCAAAAACAAAGCGAGATGACAACCAAGCTTGATGCCCTCTTAAAAGCCTTCAATGAGCGGGAAGTTGGAGCACTCCCAGTGATACCATAAAGAACCCAAAAGTGAATTCGATTGCATCGACTTCATGTTCTAGTTCACCATGGGAGAGTGCACATCCATGCCCCTCCCACCCAGCGGTTCACTCGGTAAATGCTATCAAAAGGGTTCCAAGCCATCCAAGAGATACCAAGGCCGGCACCTTTGGTAAAGCCTACTCTTGAGAAACCCGTCGACCGAGAATCAAACCTAGTTTAGAGGAGGTACAAGGAACTCCATCAAGAAAAACCGATTCTTGAAGTCTTAGCTCATGCACCTTACTATAATGCTTTAAAGAAAAATATGAGTTAGAACTTAGGCTTGGAAAACATGGGTCCGCCTTTGTGCGAAACAACTTACCTAAAGCTAGGCGATCCGGGCTATTTACTCTTCCGTGTAGACTTGGAACTTCCAAACCACTCGATGCTCTAGCCGATTTAGGATCATGCATCAATCTTGTTCCGTTGTCCTCCATAGAAGCCTTAACTTAGGTAAAATTGAACCAACGGAAACCATCTTAGGTCTAGCGGACGGTAGTATAGCACGTCCGGTAGGAATAATAAAGGACATGGTAGTACATGTAGGAGGTTGACTCTTTTGGCCGACTTTCATGTGCTAGACATGAATAAGGACCCGACATGCCCATTACTAGTTGGAAGAGGATTTTTAGCTACCGCTAGTGCCATCATCGATTGTAAGATGTCCAAAATAGTGGTAGGGAGGGAGTGCTAGATCCGTTTACGATGTTAAAAGCATACATACTACAAGGATGAGGAAATCCCACAAGAGATAGGGTTGGATAGAGAGCCTTCTAGATATGGACCTTGGATTGATAAGAACATCATAGGCCCCAAAGACCTTTTACCTAGATAAAGCCTTAGCTAGTGCGACAACTTTCAAGAAAAAGAAATGGCTAGGGACATAGAAGTGAACCCGTTCGAGGGGCCTTAGTATTTAGGAAGATGACCGAGTTCCTAGGAAGCTTGCCGTTAACCTTGTCATGAATAAGTGGAAAGTTGAAATCGAACACAAGTGGGATTGGAATAGACCGCCTAGTGATGGTAATGGAGAGTGGCACATTAGGATACAAATCTATGATCCCGATGGTGAGATGTTTGAAAAGGCATATTTAACGAGCGTACTACTAGGAACTTGAATGATAAGTTTGATCCTTACGACATTGTTGAGGATAGACTTACGTATATCGATGCGTAGGAGCACGACTATGAGTCTAGCTACAAGACTCTTAAATAAAGAAAAGCGCTTCGTGGGAGGCAACCCATGCTTAATTGTTTGCTTGTTAGTGTCATATATCTTTTATTAATTGTTTATCCTCATGTTTAAATTTGTAAAAATGCTTTATTTTGTTTTAACCTCGTCTTAATTGCATATAAAGGTATTTTACATAAGGGATAAGTGTAGGGAGGATTACACGTTTTCAAAAAAGCGTAAACATGAGAATAACAATTAACTAAAAGATATTTATGTTTGTTTGTTCGAGTCAAATGCTTGTATCGAGTCATAATGGATGTTTTGCGAAATTTTCCAGATTCTAAAGATGTAAATTTTCGAATTTTTCGAGAAAATCATGAGACCGGTTTTGTCGGGATAACTTGTGGCGTCGAGATTGCAACTGACGGCGTCGGGAAGGAGTAAAACATCAGTTACTTTTTCTCGTTTTACGAGCTACTTATAAATTTTGGAATTTTCGGTCTTAATTTTCTTAGAAATGCGTAAACATCCATTCCACAAGCATTATATCCTAGTTTAAATCGAGTCTTATATATATTATTACCGCCGATTTTCTGTGAAGGTTTCGTTTGTTTTCTTCAAGTGTGCGGGTTTAGTTTGTCAAGAAGAAGTTACATAAGATTGGAAGGAGCTTTTCACGCAATAATTCTTCTTGAAAAGTTTAACCACCACTTTACGGATCTACCGAGCTAATCGGGGAGTATTAGTTTCTTTCGTTTTAATTACCTTCTTTTATCATAACTTTGATACTTTCGGGAACATTGGGGACAATGTTCGGTTTAAGTGTAGGGAGGAAAATAAAGCGGGAACTTTGAAACTATGCTTATCCTTGACTATTTGCTTTGTCCAATTGTGATTGTGTAATAAACCATGAGAAAATGTCGGTTAGGGTAATTTTGGCACCAAATTTAAAATTTTTATGACATATAGGGTGGGCCATTAGTCTTAACAAAAGCGTCTCATGGATAGGAAGTTGCATGACTAGCACAAAACCCTTTACCACCCAAATTCCACCAAAATGTGAGGATCGCCCTTAGATTAGTAGGAATTAAAGCATTCATCTTCAATGCTTAGAGTGTGAACCGGTAGTATATTAGATTCTAGAACTTGTTTTGTGATGCATTCGAGATCGCAAGTGAGGCTACACTTGTGTAGTTAGGAATAACTAAATGATAAGAGGCATTAGGATAACCCTTGTTTGATACACGTAATATAATTACTTCTTCCATATCGGTTGAGTAATTCCCCACACCCTTTGCGTTGTACTCATCTTTAGTACACGATACCCTAGTTAACCCCTCGAGCCTATCCTTTTCGCGGTTCTCGTGATGTTTCGGTTTTCGGAATATCAATGAAAACATTGTTTACACCCACCCCAAATATACACCCAAATCGCCTTAGCCTACCCTTATGCACTCACTTTTAGTGCAAATGTTTATTATCACCCTAAACCCTTAGTTCAATTATCTAGTTGCTTGCATAAGTTGCTAAGTCGAGTCATATCCTTTGTATCTGAGTTTTGGGACGATTGGGATTCATGGGAAAAGTTAAAGTTTATGAAATGACGGAAGGAGCGTTAAAATTCAAATTCCCTTTGTTTGCGTAATAATGTACCCCAAGTGTTTTGATCTTTTCAAATCGGGTCAAATTAGTGTTAGAGTAATAAAAACTCAAGTGTAGGGATATGCCTATAAATCCTAGTATTTTGATGTTATCGTAGAGGATGGTAGAGTAAAAGTGTGAAAAAAAAAAAAAAAAAAAAAAAAAAAAAAAAAAAAAAAAAAAAAAAAAAAAAAAAAAAAAAAAAAAAAAAAAAAAAAAAAAAAAAAAAAAAAAAAAAAAAATACGGGCTACCATCCTACATCTATCCTTTAAATTTATGTTTGTTTATTTAGGTTATCTAGAGTTTAGAGTGTCGAGTCTTGGCTTAGCAGCGCCATTCTTCATATGCATTTAACATAGAGATTTTGACTTACCACCACTAAATAGCCTATCCCACCAAACCCTTGTTTCCTACTAGTAAGCCTAACATTACAACCCTTTAAAGACCTCTTTGATAGTCTTTCCTAGGTGCTTACGTAAGCGATGGAGGTTTGATCTATTCTCAAGCCTATGGTAATCTATGTACTAGGACCGGTTAATGAGTGTTTATCTTCCATTTCCTATTTGTTATATTTCATATATACACCGAGAGAGATGTGAGTATCCAAACACCCCATGTGAGGTGCTAGTATGTAATTCCGTGCTTGTTATGACTTTTTGGGGCTTATATGTGTTGTGGACCGTTTTGAATTAATGCTTCATGACCCCAACTTATAAATTAATTGGCTAAAAGCACATTTGCTTGAGGACAAGCAAATAACAAGTGTAGGGATATTTGATAAGGTTTTAAAGGTACCATTTTGAGGGTCGTTTAAGTCCTTATTTGATCACTTTTGTATCCGTTATTGCTTAATATCGTTCCTTTTCACTTTTAGGTCTCTTGAAGGCAAAATCTTTGGAATGGCACTTATTTGGACGAAAAGCGCGAATATATGAAGAAAATGGCCAAAGTCAAAATCGAGACACTCACGATTCTTTGAAATTAGAAAGCGGGCGTCGGTGCTAATGGCGGCGCCGTCCCAAAATTTTGTGACGGTTCGAAACCAAAACTCGTATTTTCAAGCGGCGGCGTCTAGTTGTGAAAGAGTAGGCCGTCGCTACTCGGGCGGCCTAGATGCAATCGAGACGGCGTCGAAGCGAAGAGGGCGGCGTCACGGACATAAGGTGGCGCCGTCGCAAGGTTAACGTGGCCAAGGCGAAACCCTAATGGCGGCGACACGGCGGCGTCACTAAACATAAGGTGGCGCCGTCGCATATGTAATCTTATATATAGAATCCGAATTTTTCGGTCTTTTGTGGAGAGTCTTTTGGGTGAAAACCTAAAACCGAACCTAAGGTGTCTTGTACAGTATTTTAGGGTTTTAAACCCTATCTTACATCAAGATAAGTCTTTACTTCATTAATTCAATTATGTCTTTGATTATTTGTGTGTATGCTTGCATGTTCTCCATGTCCGGCTAATTTATTTGTGTGTTTGCTTAGGAAGTATGAAACTTAATTATTGAATATTGATTGGTTGTTTCTTATCTTAGTTGATTAATGATCTAGTAATGCGATAGGTCATTCGTTGTGTATAATGCTTGATTCATCTTTGTGAACCTTAGAATATAATTACACGAGTAGTTGTAGGCTAAACCATCCAAAAGCGCCTTAGAGTAGGAGTTTATCATCCTAGTGGGTTTGTAGGCGAGACCCTTTGGTAAGTTCAAAGAGTTAGGGAGAAAGCATACCTACAACTTTAGACACACAGCGACTAAGAATAAGGCGTGACAACTCAACCATCAATAGGAGATAATTAAGGAGTAATACAACCTAAGTAAACACATCTTTAAACTATCATACGAGCACACATTAATTAGACATAGACTCCCACAACCTTAGTTTAGATAATTAGATAATAGTAGAGTAATCGGTGAAATACCAACCCCCAAATCCAATACCGAGATTCGTACCTTTCCATTTCATAAAACATAAAAGATAAAAATAATCTTCCTCAACCTTAACCTTAGCGTAGTAACTCCTTACTAGCATTCCTATTCCCAGAGAGCGATATCAATACCGTGGCTTACCTAATTACTACACTACAGCGATTAGGTTCCTTTGCCTAGGGTGTTATAAAACTTGCTCGAAGAAAGGAAGTTTCCTTGACCCCGAGCGGCGTGTGGCGTTATCATTTGCACAATAAGCTTGAACTTAGTTTGAGAGTATAAAAAAGAGGATGACGATTATAATTCCCTGGAGTCATCCAGTTTGTGTGAGTCCCGTTCCATGATACCATTTTTTGTGAATCAAGCATGTTATTTATTTTCAGTCTAGTCTAAACTTCTCGCATCGAATAAAAGTCAAAATGGGGTATGCTCGTGAATTTCATTCATTACTTTACATGATTGATTGCTAGGGACTAGCAATTGCCTAGTGTGGGGGGATTTGATGAGTGCTTATTCAATCATCGTTTTTACCCACCTAAGACCACAAAAACGACCAAAAAAACCCAAATATGATCAAAATATGTTTCAAATATCATCGGAGTGTGTTTTGTGTCTTGCAGGTACAAAAATATTGAAAACAGAGCGAAAACGGAAAAAAACGAGCCGAAATCAGAAAAGTGCTGAAACAGACGAAGCTGGGAAGATATTTTCTACGTTCGTTGGTCAAATCAAGGCCCGGAACGCGTTTTTGGAGTGAGTTTGGGAAAACCGTCTCAAAACCTAACTCTAAACAAATAATTACCATTTTACCCTCCCGAAACCCAAAATGACTATTTTGCCCTATATCATGCATGCATCCTTTACAAATTTAGTAAACATTAAACTCTATCGTTGGGTAAATTAGGCCGAACTCGAAAGAGGTGATGTTCCAAAATCAATCCAGTGCTACATGCATGAAGCGGTGCTTCTGAGGAGAAACCTAGAGAGTATATAAAGAACTTAATCATAGAAACATGGAAGAAGTTGAATAAAGAAAGAATGTCCCTTAGTTATCCCTCTTTTCAAATATTCATAGAATGTGCTACAAATTTTGGTCGGATGGGGCAGTTTACATACCAACATGCGGATGCATTGGGCTCGCCAGATGATTTTTATATATCTCATCAAATATCCTTACTTTTCAATTCTAATTCCTATGGATCATCAGTCTTCCACAGTGTTCTTCAATGTAAAATTTTCCTGATGGAAACTTGCAATATGCGTGTGCGTGGCGTGATGAATATTGTGTGCTTGTATTGAAGTTCGTATTAAAGGCTAATATAATTTGGTTTGTGTTGCATAAATAACTTCGTTTTCATGTCTTTTCATTATCCCTTGTCTTAATCACTTCAAGTGATATCAGCTTGTGTGTATTTCTCCACCCAGATAAATGATTTTCACTTTCTCTTTTGTCTTGTTTATGTAGTTTTATGTAGAGAAGCAAAGGATCCTCCTTAAACTGAGCCAAAGATAAAATTATTATTAACAGAATAAAATTATTATTAACTGAAATAATTATATCAAAATGTAAGCACGGATTATTATGATATAAAATATATATACTAAATTGTACTTATTTCAATTTAATGTATAAATAAGGACTAGTTGGGTATTCGCACGTTGCGATGGCGAGTACCATGTAATTAGAATTTTCAGCAAATTATACTTTTCGAGTATAAGCTTTTTTAAACAACAATTTTATGAAAACTTTATATTGAAATTAACTTTACACAATAGCCAGCTATTATATAGAAAACCCTATTATATTTGATAAAAACGTGTATTGTAATAGACCACATCATTATTTTGAAAACCCGTATTATAAAATCAAAACGCCCACTTAACGTGTTCACCATTTTTAAAAAATAGATCACATCATTATCTAAAAATACATATATGAACGAAATTATGGGCACATAATGATTATTGGTAATTCTAACTTGTTATCATATACGTAGTAGTTACTTAAAAAACAAAAGTATTACAGTAAAATTTGTTTTGTTACTAATGGCCTAACAAATAATCGAAATATATATTAAGTTTTGGGCTCGTATTTTTTTACCTTATACATGAATATTAGGGTTTATCTATTTTTCTTATCACCGTGTAAATCAATTATCCTTCTCAGTTCTCTCCCTTTAAGCCGCATAATGACGTCTAAGGTTCTATCTTTGAACTTCTCTTATTCTTTTGGTTTAAAAGTTTATTGTTATTGATTTCTAAAGATATTGAGTCATTTTTTATCATCTATGTTACTAGGGTGTTCATGGTTCGGGTAATAAACCGAATAAACCGAAAACCGAACTAAACCGAACTGAAAAAAACCGAACCGAACTTAAACCGAACCGAATTTTCAAAACCGAACCGAACCGAATTAAAAATTCGGTTTCGGTTTGGATATAGTTTGGCTATCTGAACCGAAAACCGAATTTATATATATATATATATAAAGACTATTAAAATTTTATCCTAATATAAAAAAAACTTTTTATGTTTGAAATAGGATTTTTTTTGCTAAAAATCTATATAATTAAATGTTAAAAAATATAAATGGTGTAATTCAAGTACAAAATTTGGTTTTCGGTTTTGACCCATAACCGAACCAAACTTCGGTTCGGTTCGGTTACATATATTTTCGGTTCGGTTCGGTTTTCGGTTATGACTCCAAAAAAAATTAATCAAACAACCCAGACCGAATATACCAATTAACCCTAGAACCGAACCGATGAACACCTCTATATGTTACTCTTCATCTCTATTAAAAAAGTTAAGGTAATAAGTTATCATATCTTACAAAACTTATCTTCGATACATAAGTTTTGTTGATGGTATAATATATTTTCTGTAAAGTTTTAAACTTCTCATTTTTTTATTGCTCGTTTATTTTTGTGATTTTATTGTTTAGGATAAAAAAAAGTGTAGATGCAATTAATATGAATCGTATCCAACGGGATAATCATGTCAGACCAATATAATTAGATTAGGTAGCAAATGTATAATAAGTGCCTCCAACGTAATCGAGTGTTTCTCTTCTTAGGGATGTTTGGTGGGGTGGAATGGAAAGGGCGAAAACACAATGAGAATCACTTCTCATGTTTGGTACCAGGTGAGAAAGGAAACAAAGGGGTAAAAGTTGGAATCAGATCCATTCTCCTCATTCTTCATAAAATGTAGAGAAAGTTGAGAATCAAAAAAACACGCATCATGCATTTTGACTCATGCCCTTTGGAGACGTCAAAAAGTTAAAAAAATAAAATACAATGTCACGTGCATTGCACATTCTAATTAAAATTCATATCCTTAGATCCAAAAATATCCAAAAAAAAAAAATTTCTGTATGGATGATTATTCAATTTCCATTACAATTAAATGTTGGCTCTTGAGTTAATTTATCAAAATCAATTTCCTTGAATCTCATAAATTTATGTCTCTTTTATATTTCATCAATTGTCTAGGATTTAGGGATAAACTAATAGCTAAAAATTATAATTTTATATGCAATCTATTGATAACTACGAGTATTGATAATCTCTTACCTATTACCAGATTCAAGAATAGCTTTTGAATTTCTATTGCATTGTAAATCCATTTTTAATATTTGCGACTGTTATTCTTTTCAATCCATGAACCATTTGATTTTCTTATATAATTGGGTTAGTTTACACATGTATATTAATCATGTGCAAGTGGAAGTAAATAACGGAAGTATTATTTTGTTATGATTATTGAACAAAGAAGAATGTGATGATGAATAGCCTTGGTTACTAGTCATTCTTTGTAATATAACCAAACATGAGAATCGAATATCGAACACATTTTTTTATGTTGATTCTTCCTTTTTACCAAACAACGGAATTAGTTTCTATTATTTAAGATCATTCTCTTTCTCTGCATTCTCATTCTCAGTCAGGTTTTTATTCTTTACGATTCACTCCTACCAAACAGCCCCTTACTCTCTTTGAGGTACGTACTATTACTATTGTATGAGTTATTTAGTTTTTGTCAAAACATTTCTATTATTTGTAATTAAAGTTGCTCATCTTAATGACATACCTAGTAGGACTTGCGCAATTGACATAACTGTATGTGTTTGATGCGTGGTTTTTTTTAAGTGTTTGACTTATTAGATTTTAACAATAAATGATTAGTACAATAAAGTAAAATGATTGTATATTTGAGTGAGGGGGTGATTTAAATAGTGTATTAATTGTATGCGTTAACGTGTGCTTTTGATAGTTGTAAATAGTAGCTTGATTAGATTGTACAATATGGTAAAATGGTTGTATATTTGAGTTATGGGTGATTTAAATAGTGTATCAATAGTATGTTTAAATGTATTTGTGCTTTAAATATTTATAAATAGTAGCTTGATTAGATTGTACAGGTAAAATGATTGTTTATTTGAGTAAGGGGTGATTTAAAGAGTGCATTAATTATGTGTGTTTATGTATTTGTGCTTTAAATAGTTGTAAATAATTTTTTTTACTTGAATGCTTAAAATGTATGGATAGACTTGTATTGATTTAATAAAAAAATAATACAATTTTTTCTATTATAAGCAGGTGTTGAATCTTAATTTTTTAAGCCTTTCATTATAAGTAAGTCTCAAATAAGTAGTATAGATATACAAAAAAAAAAATATTTTTGTTTAAATTTACTTTTTTTTTATTTTCAACAATGGTCGTTACATGTAATCAAACATGCATATTGTATAGCATGATATCAATAGTTAAATTTAAACAAAAACATCAACTTCAACATCATATCAGTTAAACAAGGTAAAATCCTTCACCTAACAAAAATTTATACAAAATATTAATCACTATGGAGTAATATATAATGAAAAAAGTTAACGTAAAAACTTGTGCATAATTATTAGTTGTGTAAGTTTGTGTATATTCAATAATAATGAAAGGTACATCAATATTATATAAGCTATATAATTGGCCGAATATACAATGGGTCAATACTAATACCAATCTAATACTATGTTAGTCTATTAGTATTAGATTAGTAGAGGAATATCCTTTTGCTTACTTTTATTTTGGTGCTTACCAAGGGATAAATCCCTACCATTTATCTAGTTTGATCTAATGGTGGGGATTCACCTAAGATTTAATGGATAAACCTAAGTCCATGTTTTTTTTATTGTCTTTTTTTTCTTCACTTTTTTTTTGTCTTTTTATTTTTCTTCACTATTTTTTTTTCTAATTCACATTTTTATTTATTAACATCTTTATTTTTTAATTTATTTTCTATTTTTTTCACGTTTTTAATGTTTTTTTAATTCGCGTTTTTTTTTTCTTCGCTTTCATACGTTTTCGTCTGTTATCATATATTTTGTTAGGATTTAGAAAATCCAGTTATTAAAGTGTCGGTCACCTCAAGTATATGTAATCGTTAGAAAGCTCGTAGTCGTAGTTATTTAAAGTTAGTTAGTATTTAGTTAAGTAACACCGTGGAGGACAGACGAGTCTTTACCTTGTGTATGCGATCCCGGCCCGTGGGTGGCGTTTTATGTGCGATACTATAAATACCCTCTACCTCCCAAGGTAGAGGGTTGGAGCTCATAATAAGATTTTACTTTCTCTCACTAAGTTCCCTAAACCTCTAACCTTTCTCTCTCTAAAACCTTAAGGTGTACGCCACTTAGTATCATGGTTTGATGTGTTTGTGAAATCCAATATGTTACATATTTTCATATGTTTTCATCTATTTCCGTTCGTTTTCATACGTTTTCGTCCGTTTTCATACGTTTTCGTCCGTTTTCGTCCGGTTTCTTTCGTTTCGTTCATTTTCAAACGTGTTTTTACGCTTTCATACGTTTTCGTCCGTCTTCATATGTATTCGTCCTTTTTTTACGTTTTCATCCGTTTTCTTACGTTTTCATATGTTTCGGACTATCACAAGTGATATTCTGTAATATTCAAAATATCATTTGTGATATTTTGAATATCGCTTGTAATTTTCTGAAGATCACTTTGTGATTTTTTGAATAACTACTAACTACCACACTTTTATTGCTAATTTTTCGTGTATCTTATTCTCATGATGTTCAACTTTTTGGAGGAGAATTTGATATCATGGTGACATCACGAGATATGTCGACTTCTTCATTTTGTTGAATCATATGTGATATCGCGGATGATTTCACTTGTGATATCACGATGATATCACTTGTGAAATCACACAGTGATATCGCGTCATGATACCACACGTGATATCACTTGTGATGTAACATGTGTTTGAGCTTCTTCGGTTTGTTTATGAAGATGTTGTGCTTTGTTTAACCATAGCTTCTTCAGCGATCAACCATAGATATTTTCAAATCCGTTGTAAAACCTATTGAAATACTACAATGTATCCATTAAATAGACAAATTCAATCACAACTTAAATAATAAACAAAAGTACACTAAATAACTATGTGTTTAAAGCAAAATCAACTTGTTTAAGTTATTTAATCTAAATGTAAACAAATGAGAGCGTGAAGAAAAGCAGGGCGAATCACGTGTGAAAGCGTAAAAACACGTTTAAAAGCGGATGGCGTATGAAAATGAAAGCGTGAAAATGAGCGAAAATGTATGAAAGCGAGATGACGTGTGAAAGCGGCGGCGTGTGAAAGCGGACAAAAGCGAGCAATCGGATGAAAGCGTGAAAGCGAGGCAAAAGCGTATGAAGGCTAAGAAAAAGCGAATTAAAAGGCGTAAATAAAAAAAGCGAATTTAAAAAAAACGTGAATTAAGTAAAAAAAAAACGTGATTTAAAAAATAAAAGACAAAAAAAAGTATTTGAATAAAACAGAAAGACAAAAAGACAAGAAAAAAACATGGACTTAGGTTTACCTTTTAAATCTTATGTTAATCCCCACCATTAGATCAAACTAGATGAATGGAGGGGATTTGTCCTTTGGTAAGCATGAATTTGTTAGTAAGCAAAATAAAGTGCCTCTAGATTAGTATTTGTATTGGCCCATTGTATATTCGGCCCATTATGTAGCTTATATAATCTTGATGTACCTCTCATTATGAATGAATATACACAAACATACAAGTTGTACCTATATCACAATTACAAAACAATAATGTTTACTAAACAAAAATTTAGAATAATTTTGGTTCATATTTAACACCCGTTCGTACTTTCTATTTCACAATCTTATAATAAAAACAATATATAAATATATATATATATATATATATATATATATATATATATATATATATATATATATATATATATATATATATATATATATATATATATATATATATATATATATATATAGGATAAAGATCAAATAAAAAGACAAATATCAGTAAAAAGATAAAAGATTTTTTTCAAAAAGTTCACGAAAAATTCCCAAAAATCCCACAAGATCGGGTATGATGGTGCATGAAAAGTTGTGAAAAACTTCTTTCTAAAAGTGGATATTTTTCCGAAAAAAATTATGAAAATATACTTTTAGCATTAAATCTTTTTTTGTGCATCAAAAATTGGTTTTGCACCCAACTTCTTTGACTTTTTCATCAAAATAACATTCGCATCACACTAAAACAAGTTAAAAATTTTGTGCATCAAAATTTTTGCGCATCAAAATTAGTTTTTGTGCATTAAAAAAGCGTATCAAAACTCAAAATTATAAAAATGTTTTCACAAAGTTTTATGCACCAACATACCCGATCTTGTAGGATTTTTGGGAATTTTTCGTGAACTTTTTTGAAAAAAATCTTTCTATTCTTTTACGGATATTTGTCTTTTATTTATATATATATATATATATATATATATATATATATATATATATATATATAAAGTCGGTTCTAGAGAAAAGTATAATTAGATAGAAAAGTGAGAAAAAAAGTTATAGGGTAGATTACGAATACAGTTGAAAGTTCAGGGTAAAAAATAAAAAATAAAATAAAAGAAAGGAATCTAACTTCTCTCTCACAGTTCAAGCAGACACTCACGTTCCAAACACAAACACTCACCGTCACCACCACCACCGTCTTCCGTCGCCACCATCTCCATAGCCACCATCATCTCCATCGCCACCATCTCCATCGCCACAACTCCACGTCGCCACCATCAGCTCCATCGCCACATGAACCGCACACCAGACCATCCGTCATACATCCATCGTACGCCATAAGAATATGGAAATCGAACCAGAGATATAGAAAATTGTAAGTTTTCAATTCACAATATTTTTTTTTTTTTTTTTTATGTTACTTAAGTGCATCATTGTGAAAATTATAAAATAATTAGTGTTATTGTGGAATGGAATGACATTTAATGAATTTGTATTTATAAAATTACATTTTAGTGCATCTGGGTAAAATAATATTTTATAGTGTTCGGCATCTGTTTGTTTGATTGATGCATCAACAATTAATGTTATGAAATCTGTGAGAATGATTAGAGTATCAGGTTTCAAATGATTAGTGCATCAATTGTTTGAATGATGAATGCATCAGAAATTCATGTTATTGCATCTGTTAGTATGATTAAAACATCAAGGAAAAAGTTAGGGCGTCTGTTTGTTTTTATTATTGAATCTAAAATAAACCTTACAACATCTGTTAGTATGATAGGGCATCAAATGACTTGTTACGGCATATGTTTGTGTGATTAGTGCATCAAGATATTTTTAGTGCATCGTTGTACATGAGCATCGGTGAGTATGATTAGTGCATCGATGAACACAATAGAGCATCAGTGAGTATGATTAGTGCATTTAGACATATTAAGGCATTAATGTTTGTAAACATTATGACTAAAAGGCTCAAGAGACGTCTTTCATACATCTTACGCAACAACATGTTGAATGCTTTTTTTACATATTCCTTTGGGCTTAG
Source organism: Chrysanthemum lavandulifolium (assembly GCA_022545495.1). Classification (NCBI taxonomy): domain Eukaryota; kingdom Viridiplantae; phylum Streptophyta; class Magnoliopsida; order Asterales; family Asteraceae; genus Chrysanthemum; species Chrysanthemum lavandulifolium. Next base: position 113,633,882 of record CM040245.1, on the reverse strand, counting down.
TTCATGGGAGGGTTACACACATTCTTTGGCCTCCTCGAAGGATTGGTAAAGTTGATAGAAAGCTTTCTCAAGGTGTACTAGGCTTCTAAGGTGACGATAAATACTTCATTTAGAGTGTCGTATATGCACCCCTATGAAAATTGTACCCAAGTTTTGGTTTCCGATGTATCTGTATCAGGTGCTAATTGCCCTTGACCTCAAATATTTTAATTCTTTTAACTCGTTAATAACATTGGTGAAGAAGGAATTATCATTAATAAAAATACAGTGACCAGATTTTGCTTTATGTTTTATGTCGTGTTTCTTAAACTTTTGATTTGATTATGGTGTGCTCTTTTTCCAGTGTTTTTGAGGTTTGTTGTTATACATGTTTATGCATCTTGGTGATGTTCCTTTGGTTGACCCAGTCTAGGGCTCCTAGTTCAGCACCACACCCCTTCAAATAGGCATAAAGCTGAAACTCTTCCTTGTATTGCCATTTAGTGCATTCAGGTTTTTATTCTTGTACTTACTGTAATTTTATAGACTGGGTAGCTGTTTTTACTAGGAAGATATTAGGGCATCTCTATACTTATTAGGGCTTCTATTATTATGATTAGTGCATCGAAAAGGAATATATTAGGGCATCTCTGAGTATGATTAATGCGTCAAAAAGGTAGATATTAATGCATCTGTATTACACATTAGTGTATCTATAGTGTATGATTTTTTTAAAACAATTGTGTGATGTCTCCTGATGAGTGTGTAAATACTCATCATTTTGGATTAATCTGAGCGCAAAACATTTAAAATGCTCGAAATGCATCAAAATCTTGAAAATATCTCAAAATTGCATTTTATATGTTTGGATGCAAAATGTTTAAAATCGGAGGAAAATGAGCTAAGTTTGCATAATTGGCGGTTTAGTCCCCAAGTTTCAAAAGTTGTCGAAATAGTCCTAAGCACTTATTTTAAAGAAAAATCACCAAGGTCCTTTTAAAATCATAACTTGTCATAATTAGTCCTTTGGTGAAAAATCTCAAAGTTTTGAGAAATTACAAGTTTAGTCCTTTGAGTTTCAAAAATGACAAGTTTGGTCCTTGGAATATTGGAGATTGTCAAGTTTGGCCCTTGGATTATAATTTCAGAATGTACATGATTGGTCCCTGGAAAATCAGAAATGGCGACTTTGGTCCTCCATCTTTCGAAATTACAAATTGGTCCTTATGATTATTAAAGCAAACCATGACCCTTTGCTTTGGACCCTGCCAAACCTTTGACCCCCATTTTGACCCCCTTTATAATATTAAACCCAAGTCAAACCCGGTCAACAAACACCCTTCCTCCTTTTTCTTCTTCTCCTCACTGCTCACTGCAAACACTCAACCCTACTTTCACTCCATTTCCATGAGCCCACTCCCTATCCCTCCGCTCAACAACCAAACAAGAAACATTAATTGTTTCCCCCCACTGCACTCAACCCCATTGTTAAAAACCATTTTGGCGCCAAAAGTGATCAAGCGACCAATAATAACTCAAACCATCAATGGTCCCAAATCTGAGTGGGAAATGCTCGGAGAGAGAGAAAGCTTTTGGGTATAAAGAGAAAGAAGAGAAGCAAGGAAAGGTAGTAGTTCTTAGTTTTCAAATTCCTTGTATGTCGTTTACTTAAATTGTCTTAACTAGTTTCTAAATTTGTAATTTTAAGCTTTACGGTATTGGACCTAAGTTGTTTAAGCATTGTACTTTACTTTCAAACATCAATTCAAAGTTTTACTAAGTTTCATGTTTTAATGTTAGCTGTTAAAAATTCGATTTCTGTTCTTATATTCAAGCTTTTAGTAGTTTATTTTAAATTCAAATAAGCTTAGTTAAGCTATTTATAGCTTTTGGTAGCTTATAAATCGAGTTTAAACAATATGTCATGTTGGTCAACAAAAGTCAAACTAAGCTCATTTGGACTTGGTTATGGTATTGGGGTGATCTGATTTGGATTTGGGTTGGTTGGTTTGAAATAGTGTAGTTTGGTTCTTTATAAATGTCAATTAAAATTTGGACCTCTTGTGAGTTTTGGTTTCCTTCTCTATAAATCTGTTATATATGCATACTCAGTTTAGTTCATATTTGATTGTGATAGTTGCTTGAGTTTGCATTAATTTAGCTCATAGAAATATATTAGATTTCTTTTTAAGTGTTACATGAATTGGAAGTGAGGTTTAGATATTGTTAATTTCATTTTAGTTGCATTAGGTCTTGTTTGGCACAATTGTTTATCACGAGATAAGTGCGGAATTTGGTTAAGTCACGATATTGCACTCTCATTTAGTCTAGTTATATCCACCTTAGTCATCATTTTCACTTTAGAAGCTCTAAGTCAAAATTAAGCTTTAAAGCGCCTCTAATTCCACATCGAGTTAGGTTTAATAGATCATTATACGTCATTAGGTGTAGATTTAGATAAACTAGCCTAGATTAGTTGCATTTCATCTTATAACATCATAATCGGTCCATATATTGATTTCAAATCTCATTTTAGTCAAAGTTTCAATTCGTCCAAAAGTAAAAAATGAAAAGTCGGTTTTCACCCAGCGTGGGTGATTTTTAATTGATTCATTATTGGATCAATTCAAGTGAAATTTTAGGATAAACAAGTTCGGTTGGTCTAGTTTTGAAATATGATTTTTCAAATTTTGGAAATCTTTTAAGCACTAAATAATTTGTTCAAAGCAATGATTTGCCTATTCACTTTTCGGATAATCTTGAGTGTGCTTGAACATTTCTTTTAAGCTTTGCACAAGCTTCATTTGAGCTTGTTAAGGGCTGAAATTTGGTACAAGTGTTCTTTACTTGGTGATCTTTAGCTCCTAGGATTTGGATTTCAGTTTGGCTTATTGGTTAAGTAGTTGCATGAGCTTAAAGTTGATAGGTTAAAGCTGTTTGGTGTTCATTAGTTAATTAAATCAAATCAGCTTAGATTGCACATTAGAGGTTTAGAGTAGCTGGAATTAGTTGCTTTTAGATTAATTTAGCATACTTTAGCTTCTGCTATCATTTGGTGATCTTTGGTGTTCATTTGCTTAATTCAAGTGCTTATTTATAAGCACTTTTCACATCAGCTTCATAATCCTACACATAAGCTATTGTTTTTATATTTTTCATAGAATCAGAATATTAATTTAGACTTTCTTGAATTTTCATATTTTTCTAACCTTTGTTTGCTATTTTTCCTCATTTAAAAAGCAGTTTTAGGCAATTTTAATTAGCTTTTAATACAATTAAATCGAGAAAGTTTCAAAAAATAAGTTTTCAAATTTCATAGGTTAAGATAAATATAAAAGCAAAAAATAATTTTCAGTTTTCTTAGTTAAATTTGTAATTTTAGCCATTTAATTAGTTTTAAATAGTTTTAATTAGTTTTAAATAGTTTTTAATTCATAGAAATAGTCATAAAAATAATTTTATTTTTCTCAAAATTTTCTCTTATCATTAGGTTTGTAAAATGTCATTTTATATTTTAGGATTAATATTGTTTAGTTTCACATTTTCTTTTTTATGCGTTACGTAGTTTTAAGTTAAATTTGTAAAAGAAAAATAAAAACATGATTTTAAAAATAGTGATAGCGTTTATTTAATATAATTTATCTTTTAATTTTCTTTAATTTGTATTTAAGCCCTGTAATTTATAAACTTTTTCTTTGGGTATAATCAATCATAACCCTTTTCGTTCAAATTCTCCGATCCTTTATTCGTTTGGTGATTGATTGCCTGACTCGTTGGGACTTAACGACACGGGAAACACTATACTCCTCTTGATCTTCATTGCATTGGTGTGCGAAATTGTTTGAAGTTTATTACGGTTAGCCATTCACAAGTGGCTAGCTTGTGTGATAAGACTTGACGGTTCACCATCGATCAAATTTTAGGGCCATTGCTTGAGTTATGCTAATTATCTTACATTTAGCAGTTAGTGATTTGAATATTCACTCCTTGTTCATACCATCGATATATATTTATATTTTCTTATAAAATCAAAATCCAAAACATCTTAAAGCGTATAAAACTGAATGGCGGAGTCCGTAACTCGACTTCAAAAGCGCTTGTCTAAGTTCACGAATTATCAATGAAGATCCGAGGAGTATAGTGTTTCCCGGTCGTTATGTCCCGGTATGTGAGCTATCGATGAATTATCAAGCGTTTAGTGATCGAGGAATTTGAGCGGAAAAGGATTTGATTGATATTATAACTACGGGAAAAGCCAACAAATTACAACGGCTTAAATGCAAATTAAAGAAAGTTAAAAAGATAAAATCTATTAAATAAACGCTATCACTATAATTAAAATGATGTTTTTGTTTTTATGTTTTATAAAGCGAAATTAAAATCTACGTGACGTCAAATTAAAAGTGAAACTAAAGCAATATTAACCCTAAAAATATGAAAATGATATTTTACAAACCTAATGATAAAAGAAACTTTTAGAAAAAGAAAATTATTTTACAACTAATTATCTAATTATTATTAATTAAAACTATTTTAACTATTTAATAATTACCTAAAATACAAGAAATTAGGAAACAAAGCTAGAAAAATAAAATTATGAAATGGAAAAGTCTAAAATATCAAACTAGAATTTTCAAAACTATTTTTGTATTTTTCGATTATTTTCTATTTTTATGAATTTTAAACTATTAAAACTAATTAAATTACTAAAATTACCAAATAAACTATGAAAAATATGGAAAATTACTTTTTCACTTTTATATTTATCTAAACTTAAGAAAATTGAAAAATTATTTTTGAACCTTTTACGAATTTTTGTATTAAAAGCTAATTAAAATGCTTAAAAACTACTTTAAATTAAGAAAAATAGCAAATCAACTTGGAAAAATCTGAAAATTTCAGGAAAACTCTAAAATAATACTAGGAATATAAGAAAATTGGAAAAACAGGCACTTATGTGGAGAATTTGGCTGCTAAATCAAGTGCTTATAAATAAGCACTTGAATAAGCAAATGAAGATTAACAAGTACCCGATTTCTGAGATGTTCTATACTACTAAAAATGACCAATTGCAACTAAAATCAACAAGCTACAACCACTGAATAACAAACTACAAGGATTTGATGTCTATGAATTTCAAGTTCAACAACAGTTTACAGGTGGTGCTACTATAAGCTTATGCACAAGCTTAAAATAAGCTCAATATGAAAGGTACCAATTGGAACTTAGAAAAGACACTGGTTGAGAGCAAATGTACCAAAAATCGAGACAATGATAAGCTCTAATAAGCCTATGCAACTTGCACAAATCGAGAAAAGCTTAGTGTCAAGCGAGCACGATGGTGCAGGCACTTTGGCCCTAAAAGAGAGCTTGTTTGAAGCTTAAAAAATTTGTAAAATTCAACTAAAATGGTGATAAGTAAAGAGCACCGGATGAAGTTTTGAAGTACCAAATTTCACTTGAAAAGACCCTAAAATGAAGCTCATGAAAATTCCTTCTAATGAGCCAAAATGACTTTTCTACACTTTTGACTTTTGACAAAATTGATAAACTTTGACTAATATGAACTTTAGATCCAATTTTGTGGTGAGATTGATGTTATATGATAAATTGAAGCTAATGCAAGCAATGTTATGGATTTCTAAACACAAATCAATGATTTGCAATCCTAAAATCTCAACGATTAGCGGTGAGGCAGATTTGAGTGATGTTTTGACTTTAATGATGCTTGAGACCCAAACTAAGGTTGAAATGAGCTCAAATGAGCTTAACAAACATGAAACAACGAGACATTATCCTTGAACAAGCCTTTAGGGCGGAAATTAGGCTATGAACCAAACACCCTTATTACAGCGATTTGCAACTAAAGACAAATCCAAACGAACCAACATGATTTTATGATCAAACTAACTTAATATGACTTAAATACTTCTATTAGAGCAGGTTTTAACTAGATTTAAACTACAAAAGCAGATTATGCAAAGAACTTATAAATTTGACTTACAAATGTCCAAGCCACAATGGCTAGCAAAATGTGAAACAAAGGACCACTACCTAATATAACCAACCCATAGCTTCCATTTCAACCCACATTCATGCACGAATCAACCCATTCCATTTCGCATCATTTTCTTACCCATGTTGACTTTTGTTGACCAAGGTTCTAAAATGCTTGAAACTTTGATAACAAGCTTACAAAAAGCTATTATAAGCTTATATAAGCTTATTTGAGATTGAGATTGAGTTGCTAAAAGCTTTGACAATTGAGTTTGAAACTTAAAATTTCAACGGTGGACATAAATGATGGAAATTGAACATTAACTTGAAATTATCACTTGAATCAAGTTAAAAGTACTTGAATACTTTTGTTTGATACAAATGAGATGGAAATTACAACTAAAACTATTTAATACATGCTAATAACAAAACGACATTCATTTTATGAAAATTAAAACTAACTCTTTTCTTGTTGCTTCTCTTGGTCTTTTATACTCCAAAGCTTCTTCTCTCTCTTACGGACATATCCACCAACAAAATGACCATTGGATCACTAAAATCAATCTTGGCCGTTTAAACCTTTTGGCGCCAATTTTGGTTTAACAATTTGGAGGTGGGAGTGGGGTAGGTATAGGTGCATTTAATGATCCTTGGAGTCTTGTGTTTGGAGGGAAGTAGTGGTGATGATGGTTGAGGTGGAGTGTGATCGGGAGGAGTTGCGAGGGGTGGAAATGATGGAAATGGGTAACCCGTGAGGAGAGAGGAAAATGGGTGGTCAAACCCAGTTTGACCGGTATATTAATAATAGGGGGTCCAAATTCGGGTTAAAACCGGGTAATGGCTTGGGCGAGGATTGGATTGCATAGCTTTGACAAGGTGTAATAAAGGTGTGAAAGGGTTTAAAATTATCAAGGACTTACCATATATGCCATTTACAAAACCAAGGGACTAAAGCGTAATTTTGCAAAGTTGTGAAAGGCTGAAATTGACAAGTGTTAATATTACAAGGACCAAAGTTGCCATTTTCACATTTTCAGGACCATTTCGCCAATTTTCAAACTTGGAGGACCAATTTGTAATTTTCTCAAAACTTTTACATTTTTCACCAAAGGACTAAATTTGACAAGTTATGATTTTAAAAGGACCTTTGGTGACTTTTCTTTTGAAATTTTGACTCGGGGACTATTTTTGACAATTTTTGAAACTTGGGGACTAAAGCGCAATTTTGCAAATTTGATATGTTTTCATCGATTTTGATATTTTGCATTTAAAACACATAAAACAACGATTTGTGATATTTTGATCATTTTGATGTGTTTACGAGTGTTTTTAGATGATTTTGCGATTCATATTGTACAAAATGATGAGTATTTACACACTCATCAATCCCCTTTGAGATATTGCTAGTCCCTAGCAATGATTTGAAAAACATAATGGATTTTAATCTCTTTACCAAAAGCCATTACTTACGGAGTAGCCAAATGTTTGAGTTCAAGTAAGAACCATGGTACACCGATAACCATGTGATTTTGAGCAAACCACCGACTTTCAACGGTTTGATTTTGTCTTTACCGAAGCCGTTTACCTACGGACTAGCCAACTCTTAGATAAATTATCAATATTATCTTTGGTGAGTCGATTACCAATTATGGTTTTCCTTTGCCTTTACCACAAGCCATAACCTTGCGGGCTAGCCAACTCTTCACTTTTTAGGATATGGTGGTGAATACCATACAATTTTGGGCAAATTGCAAGCCGTAAGCGGTTTGAGATATCTTTACCAAGAGCCGTTTGCTCTGGATTAGCCAATCCTTTTGTCTTCTGAGACATGGCGGATGATAACCAAATGAGAAAGTGTAAAACACTTACTCCAAAAAAAATTTTGGCCAAAAGCGGGGAATTGGTATAATTATATGATAAAATTCGTGAGAATTCCCCAGCATAGAAATGAATATTGCCCTCAATATTCAAAGTACCGCGGTTATGCGAAACAAAGAACGTAAAGGGAAATACTACGGCCATTATTTAGAAAGATTTTTTTTTTTTTTTTTTTTTTTTTTTTTTTATACATGTGGCAACCCCCCCAGCTAGGGTGGTAGAAAGAGGTAAGAAGGCGAAATATGGGTGAGAACCCATATGGCATGCTCTTATTTTTGATTAAGTCGCTAGCTTGACTCGATCCCGCATTCATTGGTTCATGGGGAAAGTTTGTAGATCCGGGACAACCACGGGGGAATGTCCTCTCCAAAATAGTGCTTCAACCTATGTCCATTCACTTTGAAGTTTGGCCCGTCTGTTTGAGATAATTCGGCGGTGCCATATGGAAAAACTTTGGCAATGGTGAATGGACCGATCCAACGGGTCTTAAGTTTCCCAGAAGATCTTCAATCTAGAATTGAAAAGAAGGACTCGATCACCAACGTTGAAAAGCGGTTCTTAATCTTTGAGTCATGGATCTTCTTTGTCTTTTCCTTGTAGATCAAAGAGTTCTCGTGAGGCTTGATTACGGAGTTCATTTAATTCGTTGAGTTGAACTTTCCGATGATCACCGAAGACTTGAGGTCGAAATTTGCACCTTGAGGCCCAATAGGCTTTGTGCTCAAGCTCGATCGGGAGATGACATGCCTTTCCATACACGAGCTTGTAAGGAGTACACCCGATGGGTGTTTTGTAAGCGATACGGAAGGCCCAAAGTGCATCTTCAAGTTTGTCCGACCAAGAGGCACGATTTTCACCTACGGTCCTCTCAAGATTCTTTTCAAACCACGGTTGAAACTTCCACTTGCCCACTAGTTTGTGGGTGATCTGTGATAGAGGCGGTGGGTGACACCGTACTTAAGCATCACTTTTGCGAATTGGTCATTGCAAAGTGTGTGCCGCGATCACTAATGATAGCACGAGGAGTTCCAAAGCGGGCAAGAGACTTTAAAAACTTCACAACTACTCGGGCGTCGTTGGTAGGGGTGCTTTCGCTTCTACCCATTTAGACAAGTAATCGACCGCCACAGTATATACTTGTTCCCTCGAGAAGATGGGAATGGCCCATAAAGTCAATGCCCCATCGTCAAAGATCTCGCACACTTGAATGGCATTTTGAGGCATTTCATCTCGTTTAGAGATGTTACTATGACGTTGGCAAGAGTCGCAAGATTTGGCGAGGTCATGGGCATCTTTGTAAATTGTGGGCCAATAGAAACCGGAGTCAAACACCTTCTTGGCGGTGTAGTTCGGTCCATGATGTCCCCCCGTGGGTCCATGATGACAAGCCTTGAGAATATCGGTGACTTCTTGGCGTGAACACACCGTCGGATGACTTGATCCGCATGATTTTAAACAAGTAGGGTCGTCCCGAGTAATGCTTAACATCTTTGAAAAATTTGTTCTTTTGTTGGGACGACATCCCTTTCACAACAAAGTTACCCGCATGATAGTTTGCAAAGTCGGCAAACCATGGGGTACTAGAATCTCCATGATGAGATACCACATTAAGTGTCTCGAGAGGAAGCGTTTCGCTTATCTCCTTTTCTCGAGCACACCTTGATGAGGATTTTCAAGGCGGGAAAGATGGTCACCGCTGGGTTCTCTGCTCCTTTTTATCACGGATGGTGATATCAAATTCTTGTAGGAGGAGAACCCATCGGATCAATCTCGGTTTGCATCTTGCTTAGCAAAAGATATTTGATGGTAGGTGATCCGTATACACTATGCTTTTGGACAAGATCAAGTATGGCGAAACTTCTCGAAAGCATACACCACGGCTAGTAATTCTTTCTCCGTAGTGGTGTAATGTGCTTGAGCTTGATCAAAGTTTTGCTAGCATAGTGTATATTTGGAAATGTTTCGATTTTCGTTGCCCAAAGCGCACCTATGGCGAAATCACTTGCATCGCACATAAGCTCAAATGGTAGGTCCCAATCGGGGCAACTAGAATTGGTGCTTCCGTGAGCTTTTTCTTAAGAGTTTGAAAAGCTTCAACGCGCTCACTAGAAGATGAGCAGGTGTCTTTTTCAAGAAGTCGGGTCATAGGCGGGATATTTTTGAAAAGTCGTGAATGAAACGACGATAAAATCCGGCATGACCAAGAAACTTCTAACTCCTTTAACGGTTGTGGGAGGAGGTAATTTGAAATAACATCGACTTTAGCTTTATCAACCTCAATCCCACTCTTAGAAATTTTATGGCCAGGACAATTCCTTCTTTAACCATAAAGTGACATTTCTCCCAATTTAGACTAAGATTAGTGTTTTACAACGTTCAAGCATCTTTTCTAAATGGGATAGACATGTTGGAAAGAATCCCCAAAGACGAAAAATCATCCATAAAGACTTCCATAGTCTTTTCAATCATGTCATGGAAAATGGCCATCATACACCTTTGGAATGTCTGGGAGCATTGCATAAGCCAAAAGGCATCGTCGGTAAGCAAATGTTCCATAAGGACATGTGAATGTGGTCTTTTCTTGATCTTGTGGATCAATGGAATTTGGAAGTAACCGAGAAACCATCGAGAAAGCAATAGTATTCGTTTCCGCTAATCTCTCAAGCATCGGTCCATGAAGGGTAAGGAAAGTGGTCTTTCTGGTGGCTTCATTTAACTTTCGATAGTCAATGCAAACACGCCATCCGTAACCAATCGGTAGGAATCAACTCGTTTTCATCATTTTCAACAACGGTTATACCACCCTTTTGGGTACACAATGAGCAGGGCTCACCCAAGGACTATCCGAGATAGGGTAAATCAATCCTGCATCAAGAAGTTTGAGAACCTCTTGTTTGATAACATCATGGATTTTGGATTCACTCGTCTCGATGTTGAGCTCTTTGGTTTAAAGTCATCCTCCATTAAGATTTTGTGAGTACAAAACTCGGGGTTGATACCCTTAATGTCGGAGAGTTTCCAAGCAATTGCTTGCTTGTGTGACTTCAAGACCTTTATGAGCGATCTTTTCATCCTTACTCAAATCTCGAGCAATAATGACGGGTAATTTATCATCACCCTCAAGAAATGCATACTCGAGATGAGGTGGTAAGTCCTTAAGTTCAACCTCGGAAATTCTTGATTTTCTCAAGCGACTTGACTTCCTTGTTATGAAGCTCGATGGGAGGGAGTGATAATGGATCATTATTAAGCAACTTCTCAATGAGAAGAATATCTCCCTCGATGTCAATTGGAGCGTGATCAATTTCCCATGGAACCGAATCACTAGACAAGTATGCTTCAATCTCTTCCAAGATGAAGTCACTTTCCTCAAACGGAGTAAGAGAAGGGGTGGAAGAGTTAGAATTAAATAGACTAGGAGATGATGGATCATTTTTGAGAAATTCTTCAATGGGAAGAATGTCTCCCATTGGATCACAATCATCATCATCCAATCCGGATGGGCGAAGAAAGTGTAGTTTCATCCACGAGTTAACAAACTCGATCGACAAAGCGATTCGGAGGTGGGACAAGTGGTGTGCTCTTAGAGCTAGCGGTTTCCACCACTTCCGATGAAGTCTCCGATTCTAGATCATCATCATCATCATCAAGAACACTCTTGACTTCCACGGTACAACTTTCAAACCATTTGTTTGAACCGGGGTAATTTTCAAAGCTTTGAGCTCGGTACGTTTTGGTGAACACTCTTAACCGTGAAATTTGAGAGTGTTGCATTGATTCTTCAGATTTTTGATCAATTGTGGCAACACTCTGTTTGTCTGAGAGGTTTAGAGTTCGGTTGATATTCAATGTGAGCTCTTCGTTGTCAACCCGTATGGTCAACTCTTGACAAACACATCAATCGAGCACGACTCGTTCTTAAGAAAGCTCTCCCTAAGATGAGGGAACTCTAGGATGCGCATCGAAGTCTACTACAACAAAGTCGGCATGAAAGTGAAATTTTCCCACTTTCATCACGACATCCTCGGCTATCCCAGTGGACGAGTTACAGTGCGATCCGCTAGCTCGAGTGTCATACGAGTGGATGAAAGTTCGGGAAGAGCAGTTTCTTCCATCTTGAGAGTGGCATGAGGTTAATGCTAGCGCCAAGATCGGCCAAGGCGGAACATTGAAACATCCCGAAATCACACGGGATTAGAAACCGGCCGGGGTCTTCAAGCTTTCGGGAAGCTTATTAAGAATGGCGTGAGCATTGCTCATTGAGAGGAGTTTAGCCATCTCGATAGCTTATCTTTGTTGGTGAGTAAGCCTTTAAGCGTGGATGCAAATTTAGGCATTAGAGCGAGAGCATCAACGAAGCTTATATCAAAGTGAAGCTCATTGAAGATTTGGAAAAATTTTCCATTTGCTCTTTGTTTTGTCTTTGAGCTTCTCATCATTCATTCTTGATGGGTAAGGAAGGCGACTAGACTTTTGAGCCGGGATGGAAGTGTTTTACGGCTCAAGATTTTCTTGGAACATCGGGTTCGGACTTAAAGCTTGGACTACGAAGGTGGGACGTGTCTTGATGCCGTGGGCTTGAATAATGCACCTTGTCCGTTGTCTCCTTGGTAACTTGACTAAATGCCACGGAGGAGGGGCATAGGAGTCTTAGGTCCATTGTCGTCTTACCACTACAGTGGTGGCGGCTTTCAACTCGGCATTAGGATTGGGAATAGTATTGCTTGGGAGTCCTCCGGAAGATGATGAAGCTTTGTTCATATTCATGTTCATGAAAGCTGCTCATCATATTCTTTAACTCATTTGTCTGCCGAGACATTGTTGTATCAATTTCCTTTTTAGCTCAACTCTCATGTTATTGATCCGAGTTTGCATTGAGCATGTTTGACTCGGTCATTTTCATGAAGTCATTTGGCATGGGAGCTTGAGGAGGTTGTTGATAACTTTGATGATTTGGAGCTTGATATGGTTGAGGTTGGTTGAAATTGTTCGGTTTTGATTGAAATTTTGAGAGTTATTGAAATTTTGTCCTTGATTGAACAAAGCGATTTTGATTGCCATGGTTTTGCAGGAGGAAAACCGGTGGTGTCATACCGCTAGGTGCAGTAGTGAGGATCGACTTGTGGTCGGTATTGATTGTGGTTTACGAAGCTACGGGAGCTTGGTAAAAGGAAGCATCGGTTGCTTGACAATCATAATCTGCGTGTGGACCACTACAAGTTTCACACACCTTGTTTACGGCTTTGATTGGTTCCGGCTTATGAATTTCGCTTTTGATTTCCTTTACCTCTTTTATCATACAATGGATGATGTCCGTTAGAAGCTGACTAACGGAGCGGCTAACTTCGGAAGAGTTACGGATGAAGAAGCGAGTGTTCGGAACATTGACTTTGTTGCGAGAAATAGGAACTTTTGATTTTGCTCGCAAATCTCAATCACATCTTTAGGTTTCGATTCAAGATATTGCCGCTGCGGCTGCATTCAAGGAATCTTGATCATTACCGTTCAACCCATTGTAAAGATATTGACTTGTTGAAGCTCGTGAATTCATGATGGGGGCATTTCACGAGGAGATCTTTGAATCTCTCCATGCCTCTCCAAAATTTTCATCGAAATTTTGCGAAATCCGAAATTTCATTTTAAGATTAGTCGTCTTTGATGGAGGAAGAAGTAATTGACAAACTTTTGAACAAGATCCTCCCAAGTTTCGATAGATCGAGGGGTTCTTTTCGACCAAATCCATTTGTCCCTCAAGAGAGAATGGAAAAAGCATCAACTTGATGACTTTTGTGGCACATCCTTGAAATTGATAGTTGAAGTCAACTTGTTAAACCAACGGATGTGTGCATCTGGTCTTCTCGATCGGACCAGCGGAATTGATTTGTAGACACAAGTTGGATCAAATGTGTCTTCAATTGAAGTGATCGAGAATTGATAACGGGTAAAGCGATGGCATCTCCATAACCCTCGGTGGGTGCACGGAGCATTTCCGCCATAATGCGTTAAATGCGCCATGTTGTTGTTTGAAATAGTACGAATCTCGGGTTCGACTATTTGGGCGGCACGTCTCGAGAACGTCTTCTTGGAATTTCGCTAGATCACGCAAAGGACTCAATGATCTAGAAGAGCAGTGCGCATGCACTAGAGTTAACTCTAAGGGATCTCGAGTTAAGAAGAGAAATGGAATTATGAAAATCTTTCGGATGAGAATGAGAATTATGAAGGCGTTTTATAAAAATGGGGTGAGGAGAATCTTTTGGGTTTTACGGTTACGAAGCGTCGATATCACAACAAAATCAATTAACACAAAATCGAGGCAAAACAACGATGAACTTAACCAATAATCACAAGATGAATGGCTTCTTTGAAAAGGTACACCAATCACAAGGACACAAAGGCAAGTTTTAAATCTTTAGTTCGGGAACTTATTATGGTCGCACCCCAGTTAGGTAGTGCCTTTGCCTTGGTTTCGGTGGTAATCTTTTAAGTTGTTATTATTAAAGAAAGCAGCGAATCTTTTTGTATTTTATTATTTGATACATATATAGAAACAAAAGGAAAAATATTTTTGTGTTTTATCGTTTTGGATTTTTTTGGGTTTTGGATTTTTATAAGAAAATATGGATATATATATAGATGGATATGGATGATATGAACAAATGAGTGAGTATTCAAACAACTAATACGCTAGGCGTAAGACAAATATACTGACTCCCGTGGCGTAAAAATTTGATCTGCGAAAGCAGTCAAGCTAAATCACACAAGCCCGCCACTTGTGAATGGCGGACCGTAACCAGACTTAAAGCGCCTAAGCACGAAATCAATGAAGATCGAGGAGTATAGTGTTTCCCGGTCGTTATGTCCCGGTGAGCTATGCGATGAATTATCAAGCGTTTAGTGATCGAGGAATTTGAGCGGAAAAAGGATTTGATTGATATTATAACTACGGGAAAAGCCAACAAATTACAACGGCTTAAATGCAAATTAAAGAAAGTTAAAAAGATAAAATCTATTAAATAAACGCTATCACTATAATTAAAATGATGTTTTGTTTTTATGTTTTTATAAAGCGAAATTAAAATCTACGTGACGTCAAATTAAAAAGTGAAACTAAAGCAATATTAACCCTAAAAATATGAAAATGATATTTTACAATCCTAATGATAAAAGAAACTTTTAGAAAAAGAAAATTATTTTTATAACTAATTATCTAATTATTATTAATTTAAAACTATTTTAACTATTTAATAATTACCTAAAATACAAGAAATTAGGAAACAAAGCTAGAAAAATAAAATTATGAAATGGAAAAGTCTAAAATATCAAACTAGAATTTTCAAAACTATTTTTGTATTTTTACGATTATTTTCTATTTTTATGAATTTTAAACTATTAAAAACTAATTAAATTACTAAAATTACCAAATAAACTATGAAAAATATGGAAAATTACTTTTTCACTTTTTATATTTATCTAAACTTAATAAAATTGAAAAATTATTTTTTGAACCTTTTCGAATTTTTTGTATTAAAAGCTAATTAAAATGCTTAAAACTACTTTAAATTAAGAAAAATAGCAAATCAACTTGGAAAAATCTGAAAATTTCAGGAAAACTCTAAAATAATACTAGGAATATAAGAAAATGGAAAAACAGGCACTTATGTGGAGAAATTAAGGAAGCGATAAATCAAGTGCTTATTAAATAAGCACTAAAATAAGCCAAATGAAGATTAACAAGTACCGGTGATTCTGGATGTTCTATACTACTAAAAATGACCAAATGCAACTAAAATCAACAAGCTACAATCACTGAATAACAAACTACAAGGATTTGATGTCTATGAATTTCAAGTTCAACAACAGTTTACGGGTGCTTACTATAAGCTTATGCACAAGCTCAAAATAAGCTCAATATGAAAGGTACCAATTGGAACTTAGAAAAGACACGGTTGAGAGCAAATGTACCAAAAATCGAGACAATGATAAGCTCTAATAAGCCACATGCAAGTTGCACAAACACGAGAAAAGCTTAGTACAAACTTAACTCGGTGGTGCGAGGCACTTTAACACTAAAAGGAGAGCTTGTTTGAAGCTTTTAAAAATTTGTAAAATTCAACTAAAATGGTGATAAGTAAGAGCACCGGATGAAGTTTTGAAGTACCAAATTTCACGAAAATGGCCAAAAATGAACTCATGAAAATTCCTTCTATCGAGCCCAAGCAGTTTTTCACACTTTTGACTTTTGAAGAAATTGAGAACTTTGACTTAAGTGAACTTTAGATCCAATTTTTGTGGTGAGATTGATGTTATATGATAAATTAAAGCTAATGCAAGCAATGTTATGGATTTCTAAACACAAAATCAATGATTTGCCAATCCTAAATCTCAACGATTAACAAGTGAGGCAGATTTGGTGATGTTTTGACTTTAATGATGTTGCGAGACCCAAACTAAGGTTGAAATGAGCTCAAATGAACTTAACAAACATGAACAATAGAGGCTAACCTTGAACAAGCCTTTAAAAGGTTTAGGCTATAAACCAAACACACCTTATTATAACCCGATTTGCAAGCTAAAACAAATCCAAACATTGAACATGCATGATTTTATGATCAAACTAACTTAATATGACTTAAATACTCTCTATTAGAACAGATTTTAAAGATTTAAACTACAAAAGCAGATTATGCTAAAGAACTTATAAATTTGACTTACAAATGTCCAAGCCACAATGGCTAGCAAAATGTGAAACCAAGGACCACTACCTAATAATCCAACCCATAGCTTCCATTTCAACCCACATTCATGCACGAATCAACCCATCACCATTACGCATCATTTTCTTACCCATGTTGACTTTTGTTGACCAAGGTTCTAAAATGCTTGAAACTTTGATAACAAGCTTACAAAAGCTATTATAAGCTTATATAAGCTTGTTTGAGATTGAGATTGAGCTGCTAAAAGCTTTGACAATTGAGTTTGAAACTTAAAATCTCATCGGTGGACATAAATGATGGAAATGGAACATTAGCGAAATTATCACTTAAATCAGATTTGAAAAGTACTTGAATACTTTTGTTTGATACAAATGAGATGGAAATAACAACTACAAATTATTTAATACATGGCTAACTAAAACGACATTCATTTTATGAAAATTAAAACTAACTAACTTCTTGTTGCTTCTCTTGGCTTTTTATAAGCTCCAAAGTGTCTTCTCTCATCTTCTGGACATATCCACCAACAATTGACCCTTGGATGTGTAAAATCAATCTTGGCCGTTTAAACCTTTTGGCGCCAAAATTGGTTTAACATTTGGAGGTTGAGTGGGTAGGTATGGGGTGCATTTAATGATCCTTGGAGTCTTGTGTTTGGAGGGAAGTAGTGGTGATGATGGTTGAGGTGGAGTGTGATCGGGGAGTTGCGAGCGGTTGTGAAATGATGGAAATGGGTAGCACCGTGAGGAGAGAGGAAAGGGGTGGTCAAACCCAGTTTGTTGGGATATTAAATAACAGGGGTCCAAAAGTATTAGTGCGAGGGTCAATTGGCAATTTGACTAGGCTTTTGAAAGGGTGTGTAAAGGGTTTAATAATTATCAAGGACTTATCTTGCCATTTACGAAACTTAGGGACTATTACGCCAAATCTGCAAAGTTGATGAAAGGGCTGAAATTGACAAGTGTCAATATTACAAGGACCAAAGTTGACATTTCACATTTTCCGAGGACCATTTCGCCAATTTTCAAACTTGGAGGACCAATTTGTAATTTTCTCAAACTTTTACATTTTTCACCAAAGGACTAAATTTGACAAGTTATGATTTTAAAAGGACCTTTGGTGACTTTTCTTTTGAAATTTTGACTCGGGGACTATTTTTGACAATTTAAGAAACTTGGGGGCTGAAGCGCAATTTTGCAAATTTGATATGTTTTTCATCGATTTTGATATTTTGCATTTAAAAACATATAAAACGATTTGTGATAATTTTGGAATATTTTCGATCATATTTTGATGTATTTGTTTCAATAACTCAGTGTGAGTATTGTGGAGGTTCTGTAGCTCGAATGTCAAACAAGGAATCCATTTCCTTGTTTCGACTCGGTATCATAACCAACCTCTACGATTACCAAATGTGAGCCACTTCCTCAAAATCTTCTCCTTGATCTTTTGGATTTAGTGAAGATTTGATCAAAGATGAAGCACTTGCAACATTATTGAATGTTAATCTTCTCATTTCTAGAATCGATGTTTTTAATGAAAGCCTATTTCATCTCCTATCCCCATTAAGGATAGTGACATTCTTTCGATGATTCTATTCCGGAAATGAAAGCCTACTGTTTTGATAATATGGGAGAAGATTAGTGGCAATACCACTTTTCATTCTCATAATTCTTTCCCGATTATGAATCATTTACATTGGAGGTTCACGGTGAACCACTCATATCAGTTAGAATATGATTCATTCACATTCAAGGAGTTCTCGGATGAACTCACTCATATCATATCTCCGTCGGAGTATGATAATTTCCACTTTGATCTAGACACACCCATAATATGTCTTGATCAAGCGAGCTTAACTAGCGATGAGATTCATGAAACTATGAATTCTCCTATTGAGGATGAAGAGTTAGTCATGATTTTATCATGATTTTCTTTCTCTTCTTCACCTATCCGTGGCTTCTCTGTTCTTCACTCCTTGGGAATGAGGACATTATTTTGACCCGGCATTTTCATTTATTATTTGTGAGCGGATCTATGTATATCTTGTCGATGTGGAACTTTCACGTGCTTCAAATGTTTGTCCAAACATCTTGAATGAAAGTCAGATAAGATTGTCTCTTCCTTACTTCCCATGAACCAATGAATGCGGGGATCGAGTCAAGCTAGCGACTCGGGAATCAAAAATAGTAGCATGCCATATGGGTTTTACCCATATTTCGACTTCTTTTATTTTCTACCAACCTAGTGTGGGGAGTTGCCCATTGTTGTATATAAGTTTTCAAAAAAAAAAAAAAAAAAAAAAAAACCTTTCAAAATAATGGTAGTAGTATTTCCCTTTTCGTTCTATGTTTCGGCATAACCGTAGGTACTTTGAATATTGAAATATTCATTTCTAGTGTGGGGAATTCTCACGAATTTTATCATGTAATTATACGCTTTAATTCCCCATTTTGGCCAAAATTTTTTTTGGAGTAAGTGTTTGCACTTACTCGACTTATGGTTATCGATCCGCCATGTCTAATAAACAAAAGTTGGTTAATCCAGAACAAAGCGGCTCTTGGTAAAGATATCTCAAATCCGTTGACGACTTGCAATTTGCCCAAAATTGTATGGTGTTCATTCACCATATCTTTAATTAGTGAAGAGTTGGCTGGCAAAGTTTATGGCTTGTGGTAAAGGCGGTGGAAAACCATAATTGGTAATCGACTCACCAAAGATATTTTATCTAAGAGTTGGCTAGTCCAAAGCAAGCGACACAGTAAAGACAAATCAAATCCGTTGGAAGGCGGTGGTTTGCTCAAAATCACATGGTTATCGATGTACCATAGTTCTTACTTGAACTGAAACATTTGGCTACTCGAGTAATGGCTTTTGGTAAAGAGATTCAAATCCATTAAGTTTTCTCAAAGATTGCTAGGGACTAGCAATAGTTTAGTGTGGGGGATTGATGAGTGTGTAAATACTCATCATTTTGGTTAAATCTGAGCGCAAAACATTTAAAATGCTCGAAATGCATCAAAATCTGAAAATATCTCAAAATTGCATTTTATATGTTTCGGATGCAAAATGTTTAAATCGGATGAAAATGAGCTAAGTTTGCATAATTGGCGCTTTAGTCCCCAATTTTCAAAAGTTGTCGAAATAGTCCACTGAGCACTTATTTTAAAGAAAATTCACCAAAGGTCCTTTTAAATCATAACTTGTCATAATTAGTCCTTTGGTGAAAAATGTCAAAAGTTTGAGAAATTACAAGTTTAGTCCTTTGAGTTTCAAAAATGACAAGTTTGGTCCTTGGAATATTGGAGATTGTCAAGTTTGGCCCTTGGATTATAATTTGAATGTACATGATTGGTCCTGGAAAATCGAGAAATGGCGACTTTGGTCCTCCATCTTTCGGAAATTACAAATTGGTCCTTATGATTATTAAAGCAAACCATGACCCTTTGCACCTTTGGACCCGCCAAACCTTTGACCCCCTGTTTTTTACCCCTTTATAATATTAAACCCAAGTCAAAGCCCGGTCAACAAACACCCTTCCTCCACTTTTTCTTCTTCTCCTCACTGCTCACTGCAAACACTCGACCTCACTCACCTCCATTTCACAAACCCATCCCTATCCCTCCCTTTCAACAACCAAACAAAAACATTAATTTCCCCCACTGCACTCAACCCCATTGTTAAAAACCATTTTGGCGCCAAAAAGTGATCAAGCGGTAATAATAACTCAAACCATCAATGGTCCCAAATCTGAGTGGGAAATGCTCGGAGAGAGAAAGCTTTTGGGTATAAAGAAGAAAGAGAAGCAAGGAAGGTAGTAGTTCTTAGTTTTCAAATTCCTTGTATGTCGTTTACTTAAATTATCTTAACTAGTTTCTAAATTTGTAATTTTAAGCTTTCGGTATTGGACCTAAGTTGTTTAAGCATTGTACTTTACTTTCAAGCATCAATTCAAAGTTTTACTAAGTTTCATGTTTTAATGTTAATCGTTAAAAATTAGTTTCTGTTCTTATATTCAAGCTTTTAGTAGTTTATTTTTAAATTCAAATAAGCTTAGTTAAGCTATTTATAGCTTTTGTAGCTTATAAATCGATTTTAAGCAATATGTCATGTTGGTCAACAAAAGTCAAACTAAGCTCATTTGGACTTGGTTATGGTATTGGGGTGATGCAGGAGTCTCAGTCGAAGCCTAAGACCATTTAGAAGCGTTAGCAGAAGTCCAACGAGGGGAAAAGCACCGAAGCATAAGTCCATCCTGTCGGATCACGAATATCTAAAAGTGTTGTTTGTAGTCCATCCCCATCACGGGTATCACGAAAGTCGGTTAGCGAGCCGGTAAGATCTTCAGAAGAAGTTATAGCATTAGCCTGTGAGTCTACTAAAAGAATTATGAGCGAAGCTCGGTCGAGCTCGTCAGGAAAACCCAGCCGTAGTCACGATGGAGCACACGCTATGAGGAAGCTCTAAGGCGTTGGCGTAGTTATTATAGGAGCCCTATGGGTGGGCGCGAGGCGGTCACCGTTGGGTGATCATATAAAGAGCTTATCCGAAGTGTTTCACGATCATTGGGTGTGTGAGCGACAAAAACCATAGGTGTTTTTTGGTTATGTTTAGTTAACATTATAAAATCACTATCGAGAATCAATCTCGACACCCTTTATAAATTTGTTACAATGCAAATTGAAATTGATTATTTTGACCAAAGAAAATATGAAGCAGAATTTGTTTCCTCGAATATCATAATTATCATAGATAATCTTTTAAATGAAAATCATCCAAGCTCCCCATTTATGTAAAAAATGATTAAGAAATTAGAAGTACCTATTCAGCTATTTTATGTGTATAACTCATGTAATTTTGTGTGTAGGTATTCAAGCTCTGACGTCATGACCCTCGAGAGACGCAGTCCACCAAGGTATGCTGAAATAGCTGAACTTTATATCTCAAAATAAAGAAGTCGTCACAAGTTCGAAGAAATTAATTCTAATTTATTACTCATTAACTAATGATGTTGTTTCGTTCAAAAAAACTAATGATTTATTACTCATTTACAGGTACCGAGCTAGAAGAAGCAGGACCCAAAGTCCAAGTGTATCACGCGCGACCACACGCTATCGTCGTCGTTCTGAGTCGTGCTTGGTCACTTTGTGGAATATGGTTAGTGCATCAAAAAGGTAGATATTAGTGCATCGAAAAGGTATATGTTTTATATCCACCACTCTCCTTTTCGCCAACTATGTCTCAAATGCGCTTATAAATTTATGTTGCACCATGAGCGTTGAGTAAGTTTGGAAATGATTATTTATTTATAATATAATTATCTTAATTCTGACAAGCTCCTACTTTGAGTGAATATATTTCCCTTAATTAAATTGTTCACTATGCATCTGGTCTTAGACATGACTGAAAATTTAGCACAAGATATATTTTATGTAGGTGAATGATCTCTCACACAAAGCTCAACTTCTAGAAGCTGAACTTGAAAGGAAATCAAGGCAATTGAAAGAAGGAACTGAACAAGCGCAGGATGAAAGAGTAAAGAACCAAACTACTAAGGAAGTAATACAATCCCTCACTATTCATGTGAGTGAATTCTTAGTTCAGTGTCTAGAAACAAATAAATAAGGAACTTCATTTTATCCTTTAATTAGTGTTTTGTTCCAACAACAACAAGACTTTATAATATAAACTGCATTGACCCATTTTAAATTATATGAAAGTTAGATGACTTGGTCACCCGGATGGGTCAAGGATCTTCTTCCACCTGCATAGAATCAGATGCATATTCTGGAAGCACCTTCGGTTTTGCCCCTGAAGCCAAATCTGGACCTCTCTTTTGTCATGTAATAAAATCTATGGCCTTGAAATCAATATCCATAACAAAAAGTATCCAAAATTATGTATCCAAAATCAACACAGATTTACTTAACAAACTATGAGGGTGTTTGGCATTGCTTTTTGAGCTGCTTAAAAATAACTCTAAGCACTTCAAGAGATAATATTTGCATTTTCTTGTTTTGTAAAAATGATAAGGCGATATTATTGTAAACTACTTATAAAATAAGGAGTTTGGATGATCCAAACACTTTAAGCATATCTGCTTGAATATAAGCATAAAGAATACATCTTATATTAGTCAAATTCGAAAACAAAAGGTATGTGACGTATCAACTTCTTCCAATTATAACATACTAAATGTATAAATTGTTAGAGATCATTGTTTAACACAAATAGAATATCTCACAGACCATCTAAATAGTTGCAACTTCAAATAGCCTACAAGGCAACTATAAGTTGCTCACTATTTCAAAAACAAAGGTTTCAATATTACGCATGTCACAATCTCGTAACTTCCATAATAAAACAATTGTATATGTTGAAATAAAGGTGCATTTATTTGAAGATAGTAAGTGCTCAATGAGAATTACTTTGCTCATCGTACCAATGATAAAATAAAAGGTGCATCAATGTTGAAATAGTGGTGCATCAATGTTAAAATAACACGTGCATCAATGTATATACAAACTACTCATTATATCAATGGGTCTTCGTGGGTCACATGGAAAAGTAATGTCTTTCGGATGTTGTCGAGGCCACAGAAAAAGCATCACAACACGTTCCAGTCCAACTCCAAACTACACCATGGTCAGTAGACGAAATATTTGCATTGTTACAACACTTGAGTTACTGCATGTGCACACGTTGACTCAACAAATGTTGGATATCTAAGTCCTTTATGCAGAAGCATGGATTGAGTAAGAATTTCCATTGCAACCTAGAATTTTGATAACAAAATATTCAAATTAAAAAAATAGTGCGTTTGTGATAAATACATACTAGATTAGAGGTAGCAAAGTCGACCCAATTACCTACAAATTGTGGTATTTTTTTTATCTCTAAAGGTCAATTGGTACAACCATCATACCAAACAACAATGCTTTTAGCTAAAATGAAAATGAGTGAACCAGGAAGAATGTTGTCCAAAGTAAAATTGTTAGGATTTAGAAAATCTAGTCATTAAAGTGTCGGTCACCTCAAGTATATGTAATCGTTAGAAAGCTCGTAGTCGTAGTCATTTAATATTAGTTAGTATTTAGTTAAGTAACACAGTGGAGGACGGACGGGTCTTTACCCACTGTATGCCTGATCCACAGCCCGTAGGAGGCGTGTATTGTAAGAAAACTATAAATACCCTCTACCTTCCAAGGTAGAGGGTTGGGCTTCAATACCATTTTCTTTGTTTCACATAGTTCCCAACTCTCTTCCCTTTCTCTCTAGAACTTTCTCTCTAAACATTTGTATCGCCCATATGTTATTGATTTGATGTGTTTGTTAAATCCTATAAGTTACAATTGGTATCGAGCCATGGTTTGATCACTCATTTTCATGCTCTTTGTTTTGGTGGATTTCATAAGGTTTTGGGGTTATAAGTGTTTAGAGAGTTTGAATCATTTGGTCAATTTCTAGTGTTAAAGTTTGAATTTTGATTGTACTTTTGTGTTTAGGATCATCATATGTGTTTAGGATTTGAATTGGAAGGCTTGAATCATTGTGGTTTGGCTGTTTTTGATTGATGAAGTGTGTGTTTTTAAATTTTGTACGAAGCGAGTTGAGCTACGGTGTTGTGTTTCTAAGAAGCGAGTTGCTTTGTTATTGGAAGCGAGTTGGTTTATGCGACTTGGCTATTAAGCGAGTTGATTCTTTAAGCGACTTGAGTTCTAAAGCTACTTGGCTATTAAGCGAGTTGTATTGACAGCGAGTTGGTTTATGCGACTTGGTTGTTAAGCGAGTTGTCTCTGTATGCGACTTGGCTATTTAGCGAGTTGACTCTTTATGCGACTTGGGTTTTAAGCGAGTTGTTTCTTTAAGCGACTTGAGTTTTAAGCGACTTGTCTTTAAAGCAAGTTGTTGTTTAGCGAGTTGATACCAAAGCGAGTTATTTGTTTATCTACTTGTCTATTGAGACTTGTCACTTCTCGTGCTACATTTTACGGTTGTTCTTTTGGTTTAGTAAAATCTCGTGAAGAATCAATTTCCGGTTTAATCAAAGAATAGTAAAATCTGTAGAACTTGTAATCATGTCTAACAACGCACCTACTATCGTTTCCATTGTCGTTGAGGGCGTTCAAGCGGTGGATCGGATACTCGCCCACCTATGCTCGAGCCAGGCGATTATGACTCATGGGCTCAGCGAATTAGGTTTCTTGTTTGGGAAAGGAAAATGGGTTAACATTCTCAAATCAATTGATGAAGGACCTTATCGATTGAGACTACAAGAGACATACTTGAAGCTGCTGCGGATGGAACAATGATCTTAGGATTGGACGGACTAAAGGCGTATGATGAGCTCGGTGATAAGGAGAAAAGAGATCGATGCCGATATCGGGGCTTCAAACATTATACTGAGGTCTTCCAAAAGATATCTACAAGCTTATCAATCACAACACTGAAGCCAAGGCTGTTTGGGATAATGTCAAAATGCTTCTCTCGGGATCTGAATTAACTAAAGAAGACAAAGAATCACAACTGTATGATGAATTTGAGCACTTTAAGATGAAACCAGAAGAAAGTATCTATGAGTACTACGTGAGATTCCACAAGCTTGTGAATGACATGAGGAATATCAAAATGACCATGCCAAATATTCAGCTGAATTCAAAGTTTGTGAACTACATGTGCCAAACGATTTCAGGAGCTGTTAAAATGTTTAAGAGCAACATGCCCTAAATCCTTATGTGAGAAAGATAAAGGCATGATGCCTTGTTCTATGCCCGTGTTAAGAAAGTGAACTCTAAAGTGCCTTCAAGTAGTTCGAGATCCTGCACTTCTAGTTAAGGAATGCAAAGGTAGCCCAACCAACTAATGTTCCCATAATTCCATCTCTGAGAGTGTCGGTGACACAAAAGCAAGAGGGTCAAAGCCTCCGGGCAATACAAAGCAAGATAGGACCTCAAGCTAAGAATGTGCAATGGAAGAGAGTGAAGACCACCCTAGGAACATTAAGTTTGAGTTGAATAAAGCGAATCGTGTTGATTCTAGTATTAGCTATAAGCGTCTTTGTAATTAATTCGATTCGCTACTTTGGCAAAACATGTAATGATGATTGCTTGGTTTACATTACTAATCATGTATGTGGTATGAATGATTTGACTAATTTGTTAAATACCCGTTAAAGCTGTAATGCCAAAATCGAGCTAAGAAGGCTAGAAAGCAAAGGCGGAAGAAGATTAGAAAACATTGGAAACCCACGGGAAGAAAATTTAGTAATGTAGGTTATCAGTAGATACCTACTGGACACAAATTTAGTCTTAATATATTGTGCCCTAAATTATCCGAGATCAATGCCCATTAGGAAATGGATGCCTCTTGGTAGAACTATTCCTTTAAGAAGTGAACATACTTTGAATAGGTCTAATACATATACTAGCATCGCATCAATCACGATGATTCCATTGTTTCTACTTCGATGTGGGTGTTCCAATCATTGTTACTAACCAAATGGAACCCATTCTTGCATGGGGATCCCAATAATCTAGTTATCCATTCTTATGCGTGTTCATATGCGGATCGTTCAAATCGTTACGTGGTACCGGACTCAGTCGTTCCAAGCATATGATTGGAGACCGGTCACGACTCATGAACCGTGAGTAAATTCATCGGAATTTATTAGATTCGAGAACGATCATTTGGTGCAATTATGGGTTATGGAGACTATGTTGTTGGTGATAGTGTAATCTCCGTGGTATATTATGTAGAAGGTCTTGGTCATGTCTGCTTTTCGTTGGTCAATTATGTGATTCGATCTAGAGGTGGCTTTTAGAAAACATACTTGTTTCGTTAGAGAACTTGATGGTGTGGAACTTTTAAGAGGAACACGGGTTCAAATCTATACACCATCTCTATAGAAGACATGATGAAGTCTTCTCAATCGCTTGTTGTCAAAGGCTTGAAAACAAAGTCATGGTTATGGCATCGTCGTCTCAATCACTTGAACTTGGCACCATCAATGATCTTTCGAAAGGACCTTGTAAGAGGCTTACCTAGACTAAAGTATGAAAAGGATCATCTTTGTTTCATGTCATTTGGGAAAAAGCAAAAGTATGCCCACAAACCCATACCTACAAACTCGGTTATGGAAGTTCTTCACACCATTCACATGGATTTATGCGGACTCATGAGAGTCACGAGACTATTAACGGAAGAAATATGTGTTAGTTGTGGTTGATGATTACTCTCGATTTACATGGGTTAAGTTCTTAAGGACAAAGGATGAAACTCCTGATATCATCATTAAACTCATCAAACAGCTGTAGGTTCGACTTAACAAAACTGTCAGAATCATTCGAACTGAGTTTGTCAATAAAGAACTTAGTGAGTTTTATGAAAGTGTTGGAATCAGTCATCAAAGAAGTGTTCCACGAACTCCTCAACATAACGGTGTAGTTGAAAGACGAAATCGAACTCTTGTGGAAGCCGCAAGAACAATGTTGATTTACTCAAAGGTTCCAACGTTTCTCTGGGTTGAAGCCATTGCCACTGCATGCTACACTCAAAATCGATCCCTAATTCACACATCTCATGGAAAACTCCATATGAACTTGTCCACAATCAAAAACCTGATCTATCATTCTTTCGTGTGTTTGGTGCATTGTGTTATCCAACTAATGAGGGTCAAGATTTTGGTAAACTGAAAGCTAAAGCAGACATTGAAGTATTTGTAGGATATGCACCAAACAGAAAAGGATACAGAATCAACAACAAAAGAACCCGAAATATCATGGAAACAATTCACGTTACGTTCGATGGTGGTGGTCAAATGGCTCCGAGACAACCAGCTCTGGACCGCATCACAACCTTCATCAAGTAGTCCCATCGGTTCTACTCTTGTACAAAATCCTCACCAAAGAACTCCATATGTACCACCTTCAAAAGATGATTTGAAGAAATTGTTTGATCCAATGTTTGATGAACACTCAAATCCATCAACAGAGGTTGCTCCTATCCACATCAACGTAGATAACCCTTCGGTTTCTATGTCATTGAGTCAAGAAGCTGCTGCCGATCACTCTGTATCATCTTCAATTCATCAATCATCAAATGTACATCATGGAGCTGTTTACGGCACCTATGATGGAGATAACCCTTTGCTACCTCGAAGATGCTCCCTTTGAGAACATATTTGCTCTGAACCTTCATCGAACCATCTTCATCGGGAGAAACCGACTCTGCTACTTGGTTCCTCAACAACAACCACACGAACACACGAGAAAATGGACACATGATCATCCATTGAACAACATCATTGGAAATCCTTCTCGTCCGGTATCCACTCGTAAACAACTTGCAAGCGATGCCTTATGGTGCTTCTTCAACTCCGTACTCTCTAAGATTGAACCAAAAGATGTTAAAGCGCCAAGAATGAAGATAGTGGTTCAATGCCATGCAAGAAGAAATTCATGAGTTTGATCGACTAGATGTATGGGAATTAGTACATGCTCGACGGTGCTATGATCATTGCTCTAAAGTGGATCTTCAAAGTAAAACTTGATGAGCATGGTGATGTATTAAAGAACAAGGCTCGATTGGTCGCAAAAGGATACCATCAAGAGGAGGTATTGACTTTGAAGAATCATTTGCTCTAGTTGCACGATCGAGGCAATAAGAATATTCTTGGCAAATCTTGAAAGTAAGAATATGATAGTCTATCGGATGGATGTAAAGACGGCTTTTCTAATCGGAGATCTTAAAGAAGTCGTATCACGTCACCAACGGAAGGTTTTGTGAATCGAGCATCCTACTCATGTCTATAGCTTGAAGAAGGCTCTTTACGACGAAGCAAGCTCCAAGGGCATGGTATGATACGCTATCAAAGTTTCTTCTATCTGGATTCAAAGAAAGAGCGATTGATCGACATTGTTCACCATAAAGTCGTGCAAACATTTAATTCATGTTCAAATCTATGTTGATGATATTATTTTTGCCTCGGACCCCAATGAATGTGACCGTTTTTCTAAGGAGATGGGCTCCAAATTTCAAATGTCAATTATGGGACAAATGTCATTTTCTTGGGATTACAAATTTCACAAAGTCCCGGAGGCATTTTATCAATCAATCTAAATATGCTAATGAAATTTTAAAGAAATTTAGATTTCACACTTGTGACACCGTTGACACTCCATGGTAGGCGTACTAAATCGGATGAGGATCACTCGGGGATCATGGTAGATCAAACGAAATATCAAGTATGATTGGATCCACGATGTACCTCACGACGATGGACCGACATTTTGTTCGTTGTATGCATGTGTGCTAGATACCGAGCTAATCCTACCAAAAAGCACCTTGAAGTGGTTAAGCGGGTCTTTCGGTATCTCCAAGGAACCATCAACATGGGACTTTGGCACCGAAGGACACGGTATGTCACTAACGACCTATGCGGATCTCGACCATGCGGGATGTCAAGATACACGTCGAAATACGTCTGAGGTGCTCGGTTTTAGGTGATAAGCTTGTGGTGGTCTTCAAAGAAACAAATGAGTACTTCTATATCCTCTCAGAGGTGAATACATAGCCATGTCATCTTGTTGTGCTCAAATCCTATGGATGAGATCTCAATTATCGACTATGTCTTTGAATTCAACAAAATCCCTACATGTTGTGATAAAAAAGTGCCATTGCTCTCTCTTGCAACAACGTTCAACATTCAAAGCAAAGCACACGACATTCGACATCATTTAATTCGAGAACAAGTGGAAAAAGGTGTGGTAGAACTCTATTTTGTGAGGACCGAATACCGGTTAGAGACATCTTCACCAAAGCTCTTCCTAGAGAACGTTTGAGTTTATCCTTCCACGACTTGGTCTAAAGAGCCTACAACCGGAAACACTCAAACGTCTTCAAGAGGAAGACTAGAGTAAATGGTTTCTTCATCTATCTCTTTTATATGTTTATTTAAAAGCAAAATACAAAATTTCGTAACCCATACAAAAGAAAATAGAAAATATAAAATTTTCAAAATCCATAAAAACTAGAAAATCTTGAAAAATCCCAAAAATATTGTTATTTTGTCATGTTTTTCTTAATTCGATAACATCTACGGACTTTGTGTTGACATTCAAAGAATGTCACGGGCTTTTAGATGTTCTTCGAATGTACATAATTTTCCTTTAAAAAAATGAGATGGAGAAAAATGGTGGTTTATTGTCATTTCAGAAAGTAACCCGTTTTTTTTAAAAAAAAAAGAACAAAGCCATGCTTATCCTATTTTTCAAATCTCATGCTCTGATTCTAAAAACAAATGTTTGTCACCAAAAAGACAAATATTTCCTTTTCAAATATTTTTCCTTCTAATGATTCTTCTGAAAAATATTTGTCATCTTATGAAAACAACATTATTTTGAAAATACCTCGGACTCCATTTTTTTTGAAAAATCATCTGGGCTTATCATCTGTCAAAATCTCTATCTCTCAATCAACAACTTATGTCATTGATTGAGGGGGAGAATGATTTCAATCGAATCAAAAAGAGTATTTTTCAAACAATTGGCATAAGCGAGCAAGGTCTACTTTTGGATAATCAAATGAACAATGTTTTATACAAGTGGTTCAAGACCTTTGCTAATGTTATGTTTTCAATAGATATTTATGCATGATTGATCAATGGAGTTTAAAGTCTCAAAGTCCGATCCTTATCGGTTAAAATGTTTTTCAAAAGCAAGTCACTATTCTCCTAAAAAATTCTCAAAATTTAATTTAAATCAATAGAGATCACAAATCTTAAAGGATTTGAAAATTGTGATCAGGGGAGAATTTGTGATATTAAATTGGATTTAAACTGATAATTCGATAAATGGTTTAATACGTGATTAACATGCTCCCTTCCCTACATGTGCCAAACGATTTTAAATTTTCCATGCACATGTTAAGGGGGAGCATCTACATCAAACCAAAATGGATTAAAACGTGATTGATTTGTCTCTAAGTGCGGTTTTCCTAATATGTGCTAAACAATTTCAAAATCGATGCACATATTGAAGGGGAGCAAATTTTGAAAACCACATTCTTTCCTAAATATCTTTAACCGTATGTGAAACACCGATTTTGATCGAAAGTGATGTCGATATTTTTAGAAAATATTTATCAAAGAAGTGAATTCTTCCTCTTGCCTCCATGTGCCAAAATGATTTCAAACATATGTTGCACATGTTGAGAAGCCGTTTTCTAAAATATTAAAACGATTCGTGTACTAAATGCTTTGATAATATATCACAAGTACCGGATTGATTTTCAAATCGTTTTCAATTGGTACCAATGGTTGATGAACAATACCAAAAGATGACCAAATTTACTTTATGAATGGTGATATAAGGATGGTTAGGTTAGGTATTCGTTCCCGTGATCCCCCCAGAGCGAGGGATCTACCGGGGACAATCCACTAGATAGTGTAGAGTCCTTGGTATGATGAAAAAGGAGTAAAGTGAGATATGGGAAGAGTGCGGATGAGATTGAGCTAGAACTGGAATAAACCCAACAAGGTTCTAGTAATGAAGTCTCGGTAAGCAATCAAGGGTCAAGAATGAAAAGAAATAAATGTGAAAAGGGTGAAAAGAAATAGCCCTCCATTATGTCAACCTTAGGCGTAAACGGGTTTAATTCATATACATCTTGGTCATTACCTAGGTAACACGGATTGAAGACAAGACGTCATGGACCCAAGTGACGACCTGACTACATCTTCCCAAGCTACTCAAGTTCCTCTTAAAAGGAATTGTTTCATTCTCACAGGGGAACCTACATTATTTATCGACTTTATCTTAGAGATGGCTGATATTGAAGAAGGAGACCATCTCCCTAGTCTCCGGCATAGGAACCAAATGTGCACTATTGAGTCTAGAGCCACGAGATCATCAAATAAATCTCATTAGGACACAGTCTGTGAAGACTCTCTATTTCACACAATGTGAAAAGAGATAATATATTTTAAGAGTCCTACGCATTATCCTTGTGGTATTGCCAGAACATCTGAGTGGTATGCCATCATATTCACAATGAAGATGGAAAGCCTTCTAGAGCCAACATCAAACAAGCTCTTGGTAGGTGGCATGTGAGATCTATCCAATAGATCAACCATGTGACAACCGAACGAAACAATGGGAGATTCAAATTATGAATCAATCTCGGTTCAGTTATGGATTGACGGATGCCTTTGAAAACCGGTCGTTGTGCTTAAAATTCTTTTCTCTAGCACATGGACGTGTATTAATATTTCAAATTTAAGAGGTGTTTATGATTGATAATCGATTTTCCTTAAAACCTTCGTTGTACTACAAAAACATTTTATCGAGCAAGATACACGATTGTTTTCAAATCATTTTCATCAATCGGTGAATCTCAAATTATTGGTTCACTCACTCCGTGTTGTCTTCTTTGAGACGTTCGGTTTGAGAACGACTAGAAGCATTGCGAAACCCCATCAAGGAGATTCTTGAATTATACGATCACAAAAGACTTGTCGCGATCAGCGAGGAACCGTGGGCCGTGTACCTCAATTCAACGAAAGTTATCAAAGACACTTTCGTGTGTTTTATTGCTAACTGTTGTATGCATGTACACCCAACGTTTGCAGCTGATCAGAATGGAGAGGTCAATTCATAGCCGCATGCTCACACAACACATTCATTTCCAAAGAAATCATGATTAGTGCATCAATGACTCTGATATTCTCACTCTATGCCTGATCCACAGCCCGTAGGAGGCGTGTATTGTAAGAAAACTATAAATACCCTCTACCTTCCAAGGTAGAGGGTTGGAGCTTCAATACCATTTTTCTTCGTTTCACATAGTTCCCAACTCTCTTCCCTTTCTCTCTCTAGAACTTTCTCTCTCTAAACATTTGTATACGCCCCATATGTTATTGATTTGATGTGTTTGTGAAATCCTATAAGTTACAAAAGTAACCTGTTTTGACCGGATACACAACCCGTATGACCCATACATTTTGCACACGGTCGTAAGTTAAAAATGTAAATTGAATAGTCAATGACGTTTGCAAAGATTAAAATTTAGTTCATAGTTTCCACAAGTCAAATCCGTAAAAAAGCCGAAAAAGGTTCAATCATACTAGCTAAAAAGATTTCATATGTAGTTCAATCGCAAAATTTCAATAGAATTCATACCAAAAACTAATAAACAATCCTTTTAAGATTAGACTATGTACAACTTAATTACACAATGTCCTAAGTTTAGGCGTTTCGAAAGAGAGACATCCGGTTCATATTAATTTCCAACATTCTAGATTCTAGGTTTTAACTAAATTAGCTAAACGTGGTCTTAAGTGCGCTCTTTAAAGGTCCATCTCACAATTCTATAAGATACCGCAAAAACCTCGCTAACACTTTACGAAACCTTAGAAATCACATTATAACTAAACCAATTACAACTCATTTTCACAATGAAACGACACCGGTTCCGTCAAACCTAGCTACAAAGAGTGTTTGATAAACAACCACGCCACTCTATCCATCTCAAATTCTCAATAATCATGGAGAGCAGACTTTATAAAAAACTGAGGCAAGAAACTGGTGCATTGAATAATTAGCAACAAGTATACAAGGTTAAACGAATAAATAAGCTTCAAATAGTCATAAACTAAAAGTAAAAGAACACATAACTAATGGCTTGTAAGAGGGTTTTAGGAATATTATCGTAGTACCTCGTTTGTACGTATTCAACGTGATCAGAGTCAGATCCACCTTTCCCTACAGTATATGTCATCTCCTCGCACTCAAACTCCACACCCGCAATTTAAAATCAGTGCATCATAGTTATAAAATTTAATTTAGGCATTTTATCAAACACCTTGTGTACAGTTTTTGTAAACATGATCCCAAGCCATTTTTTTCTCAAATTTACTTCAAATAACTAATCTATACAATGCATCCAGTCACAAAAGCACTTAAAACAATACATCAATGAACGAACATGATGATTTCCAATCAAAATTCATAAAACAAAACCTAACTCATAATAAACAAATACTTGGTACAAATAAACTCTAACAAACACGTATATCAGGTTTATTTTTTATCTTTGATAACAAAATTATAATCGAAAACGTTTTAAGAACTTACTTTGATCAGCGATTATGACATTAGAACGAGATGATTGAGTGAATCTGATAGGAAATCATGTTTATTGTGTTGATTGTGTAGAGATTGGAAGCAATATTCACAAGAAAAATGAGAAGCGAGAGAATCGAGAAATGAAGAAGAGGAAAAAAGAAATAATGAAAAGTTAGGATTTTATATGATAGAGTAGCAAATATGGACTAATTTATAGTACTTACCCTTAAAATGAAAATGTTACAATTAGGTCCTTGTAGTTTGGTGTGGAAAAAAGAGGAAAGGGGTGATCTAACGGTTTGTGATCACTTCTCTCACTTTTCTCGAGATCAACTTTTTAATGATTCGATTCATATATATATATATATATATATATATATATATATATATATATATATATATATATATATATATATATATATATATATATATATATATATATATATATATATATATATATATATATATATATATATATATATATATATATATATATATATATATATATATATATATATATATATATATATATATATATATAATTAAGAGAGTATTACAATCATTTTAAAGTTACTAATAACCTATTCCCGTAAGATAGTGGTCTTTATCCCTTTTGCCTCTAAATATAAAATTACATTAATTTGCATTTCAGAAGCATATAGTAATGATTAATTCATGACTATACAAAAGAAAAAATAATATAGTTAGGATGGTAGCTTTCATAAAATAAACATAGTATCTGAATGAAAATGATCAATGCATACGCGACGCATATTTCATAAAATTTGTGGAATATTTTATAGTAATCATCAATGACGTTCTACCGTTTATTTATTACTATAAAATTTGTGAAATATTTTATAATAATAATTAAACGATAAAACATACAAACACATGTTTAGTACGAATTGCAAACTCAATCAATCAATTGACTGGACCTATATGTATACTTTTAAAGAAAAAGAAACCTTTTAGACATGGTATCATTCAATTAACCAATGAGCAAAGTACAAATAGGGAATTGTGGGCGTTAGCTTTCATAAAATAAACATAGTATCTGAATGAAATGATCAATGCATACGAAGCATATTTTATAAAATTTGTGGAATATTTTATAGTAATCATCAATGACGTTCTACCGTTTAATTATTACTATAAAGTTTGTGAAATATTTTATAATAATAATTAAACGATAAAACGTACAAACACATGTTTAGCACGAATTGCAAACTCAATTAATCAATGGACTGGACCTATGGTGTATACTTTTAAAGAAAAAAAAAACCTTTTAGACATGGCATCATTCAATTAACCAATGAGCAAAGTACAAATAGAGAATTGTGGGCGGTAGCTTTCATAAAATAAACATAGTATCTGAATGAAAATGATCAATGCATACACGACGCATATTTTATAAAATTTGTGAAATATTTTATAGTAATCATCAATGACGTTCTACCGTTTAATTATTACTATAAAATTTGTGAAATATTTTATAATAATAATTAAACGATAAAACGTACAAATACATGTTTAGCACGAATTGCAAACTCAATTAATCAATTGACTCGACCTATAGTGTATACTTTTAAAGAAAAAAGAAACCTTTTAGACATGGCATCATTCAATTAACTAATGAGCAAAGTACAAATAGAGAATTGTGAGCAAAAAAAGTACAAATAGAGAAAATGCTAGACACTAAACTACAAGACTTCGAGTGATCCACGAGAAAAGCAAAACACATATACCACACGAACCTATGACATTCACAATACTAAAACACTAAGATATTCCAACAAAGTATCACGATTATAAAAAAGGACCATCAATAAACAGAATGGATAGCTCTGCAAACCTAATATATAGTAGATCTTATAACAACATTTATTTGAGAGTAGAACGAAATTATAAGTTAAGGTTGACATTTAATTTCGGGTTGTACTATATAAACCCTCTCTATGGGGTTAAATCATAGGGAATATTCCTTTTGTTCCCTCACTTTTTCAAGACAACACGGTTTTGTCGGATTTCTGTTTCAGTTTTCTACTTGCTTTTGGCGTTGGAGCATTAAACTTTATATTCTGATCCCGCGTTTTCGGTTTATAAACTTTGATATAAACAAAATTATAAAATAAAAAAAAAAAAAAAAAAAAAAAAAAAAAAGTAAAGGGAATTGATCTAAAAAGCCAAGATCTCCAATAACCCAAATTTCTTAATTTCTATCAATGGAGACCGTCTTTGTACCAGCAATCTGTCAATCAAACCAAAACCACCAATTTCCTTACAACAATTGTCCACTTGATCCAACATGTTTGTGTAGTCCTTGCATTTTCCATAAGCAGGACATGAGCATAAAAATAAAATAAAATAACATTCCATATAAGACACTCCATCATCCTTTGTACGTGATCTATTTGATAAAATCTCTATTACCAATGTTAAGCCCAAATGTGTAGTTCGATAATTTTTATTTATTTATTTATTTATTATTTATTTATTATTATTATTTTTTTTTTTTGGCTCATTAATTTTGTCGGTGTCTTAGTTCTTTATTCGTGTCTTATATGGCGCAATAATTACCTATTCTCTAACTTTTCATGCTAGTGTGTATTTTCAATATGCACTAAAAAGTGAAAAACGTAAATGAGCAGGACGAACGAGCGCTTGCATTCGTTATCGTTCATTTAATTTTAACCGGACAAATAAGCGAACATGAATCTTAAACGGACGAAATTTCTTGTTCATGTTCGCTTATTAAGAAAATGAGTTGTTCATGTTCGTTAATGTTCGCTTCATTAATATACTAAACGAACGCTAAAGCGAACATAAACGATCGAATATAAATGAACATAGACAAACAATCATAAACTTTATTAAATTATGCATCTAATATTGTTTTATAGTGTCGCTTTGTTTAAACAAACTAATTTAAAAATTATACAATTAAAAGATTTGATATACGAACATAAATAAATAAATGAACATAAACGAACGTTAACGAACGATAATCGGACGCTCACGAACATAAATAAACGGACGTGGCTTTTGTTCATGTTCGCTCATTTAACTAAACGATCGTAAAATATTGTTCATGTTCGCTCATTTAATAAATAAAAGAACATAAACGAACTTTTACCGAACCGTTCACGAAATGTTCACCGAACGCTCGTTGCTTACACTCTACTAAAAGGGATAGGATATGCCAAATGGTCTAAAAAATCAATAAAATTGTTACTTTTTCTTATTGTAAGCAACATATTTTTAACATTTTTATTAAAATACTAGTTATAATACCCGTATACGCACGGAGTTTTGACAAAAAAAATTTATTTTATATTAATATTAAATATTGTGTCTTTAAATGTAATTGTATATAATTATATGTAGTTATAAGTTCTGTGTACGCACGAAGTTTACACATAAATCAAATTTATT
Source organism: Chrysanthemum lavandulifolium (assembly GCA_022545495.1). Lineage (NCBI taxonomy): Eukaryota > Viridiplantae > Streptophyta > Magnoliopsida > Asterales > Asteraceae > Chrysanthemum > Chrysanthemum lavandulifolium. Next base: position 113,596,756 of record CM040245.1, on the reverse strand, counting down.
TTAACATTTTAGTTCAGTATATACACATATAAGAATTTGCTCATGAAAATTGTGATATAAGTACAACTAATACTTATGCATGAGTTTTTCATTATGCATTAATATCCATTATAATTTGGTAAAATATTTGTAAAATTTACATTAGATAACTCAAGATTTAATTTTATTTAGGTGACAAAGATGTTGATGTTTTTATTTAAATTTTACTACGATATTTTATATGTTTTACACATAATGCAAGTTTAATAGCAACGATAACGCCACACGCCGTTAAGGTCAAAGGAACTTCCTTTCTTCTTTGAAAAGTTTTATAACACCACAGGCGTGAACCTAATCGTTGTAGTGTAGTAATTAGGGTAAGCCACGGGTATTGATATCGCTCTCTGGGGAATAGGAATGCTAGTAGTGAGTTACTACGCTAAGGTTAAGGTTGAAGAAGATTATTTTTATCTTTTATATTTTATGAAAAATGGAAAGGTCTGAATCTCGGGCATTGGATTTGGGGGGGTTGGTATTTCACCGATTACTCTACTATTATCTAATTATCTAAACTAAGGTTGTGGGAGTCTATATCTAATTAATGTGTGCTCGTATGATAGTTTAAAGATGTGTTTACTTAGTTTATTACTCCTTAATTATCTCCTATTGATGGTTGAGTGTCACGCCTTATTCCTAGTTGCGTTGTGTTTATAAAGTTGTAGGTGTCGTTTCTCCCAACTCTTTGAACTTACCAAAGGGTCTTGTCTACAAATCCACTTAGAGATTATAGACTCTCACTCTAAGGCGCTCTTCGGATGGTTTAGCCTACAATCACTCGATAATCATACTCTAAGGTTCACAAAGATGAATCAAGCATTAAGTACACAACGAATGACCTATCGCATTACTAGATCATTAATCAACTAAGATAAGAAACAACCAATCAATATTCAATAATTAAGTTTCATACTTCCTAAGCAAACACACAAATAAATTAATGGACATGGAGAACATGCAAGCATACACACAAATAATCAAAGACATAATTGAATTAATGAAGCAAAGACTTATCTTGGTGTAAGATAGGGTTAAAAACCCTAAAATATCGCATAAGACACCTTAGGTTCGTTAAATTGTTCTATGCATCGGTCTTAGACATGGTGAAAATTTAGCACAAGATATATTTTATGTGAATGATCTCTCGCACAAAGCTCAACTTCTAGAAGAACTTGAGGAAATCAAGGCAATTGAAAGAAGAGCGAACAAGCGCGGATGAAAGTAAAGAACCAAACTACTAAGGAAGTAATACAATCCCTATTCATGTGGTGAATTCTTAGTTCGATGTCTAGAAACAAATAAATAAGGAACTTCATTTTATCCTTTAATTAGTGTTTTGTTCCAACAACAACAAGACTTTATAATATAAACATTGACCATTTTAAATTATATGAAAGTTAGATGACTTGGTCGCCCGGATGGGTGGATCTTCTTCCACCGTAGAATCAGATGCATATTACAGAAGCACCTTGGTTTGCCCTGAAGCCAAATCTGGACCTCTCTTGTCATGTAATAAAATCTATGGCCTTGAAATCAATCCATAACAAAAAAGTATCCAAAATTATGTATCCAAAATCAACACAGATTTACTTAACAAACTATGAGGGTGGCATTGCTTTTTGAGCCTTTAAAAATAACTCCTAAGCACTTCAAGAGATAATATTTGCATTTTCTTGTTTTGTAAAAATGATAAGGCGATATTATTGTAAACTACTTACAAAATAAGGAGTTTGGATGATCCAAACACTTTAAGCTATCTGCTTGAATATAAGCATAAAGAATACATCTTATATTAGTCAAATTCGAAACAAAAATAGCGTATCAACTTCTTCCAATTATAACATACTAAATGTATAAATTGTTGAGATCATTGTTTAACACAAATAGAATATCTCACGACCATCTAAATAGTTGCAACTTCAAATAGCCTACAAGCAACTATAAGTTGCTCACTATTTCAAAAACAAAGTTTCAATATTACATGTCACAATCTACGTAACTTCCATAATAAAACAATTGTATATGTTGAAATAAAGGTGCATTTATTTGAAGATAGTAAGTGCTCGATAGAATTACTTTGCTCATCGTACCAATGATAAAATAAAGGTGCATCAATGTTGAAATAGTGGTGCATCAATGTTAAAATAACACGTGCATCAATGTATATACAAACTACTCATTATATCAATGGGTCTTCGTGGGTCACATGGAAAAGTAATGTCTTTCGGATGTTGTCGAGGCCACGGAAAAAGCATCAACACGTTCAGTCCAACTCCAAACTACACCATGGTCGATGGGCGAAATATTTGCATTGTTACAACACGGGATTCTTGCATGTGCACCGTTGACTCAACAAATGTTGGATATCTAAGTCCTTTATCGCGAAGCATGGATTGAGTAAAATTTCCATTGCAACCTAGAATTTTGATAACAAAATATTCAAATTAAAAAAATAGTGCGTTTGATAAATACATACTAGATTAGAGGTAGCAAAGTCGACCCAATTACACAAATTGTGGTATTTTTTTTATCTCTAAAGGTCAATTGGTACAACCATCATACCAAACAACAATGCTTTTAGCTAAAATGAAAATGAGTGAACCGAGAAGAATGTTGTCAAAAGTAAAATTGTTAGGATTTAGAAAATCTAGTCATTAAAGTGTCGGTCGCCTCAAGTATATGTAATCGTTAAGCTCGTAGTCGTAGTCATTTAATATTAGTTAGTATTTAGTTAAACACGGTGGAGGATGAATGGTCTTTACCATATGCCGATCCACTGCCCGTAGGAGGCGTGTGTAAAAACTATAAATACCCTACACCTTCCAAGGTAGGGTTGGGCTTCAATACCATTTTTCTTTTCACATAGTTCCCAACTCTCTTCCTTTCTCTCTCTAGAACTTTCTCTCTAAACATTTGTATCACTTCATATTATTGATTTGATGTGTTTGTTAAATCCTATAAGTTACAATTGGTATCGAGCCATGGTTTGATCACTCATTTTCATGCTCTTTGTTTTGGTGGATTTCATAAGGTTTTGGGGTTATAAGTGTTTAGGAGGTTTGAATCATTTGTTAAGACACGAAAATTCAAAAATTTATAAGTAGCTCGAAAACGAGAAAAGTAATCGATGTTTTACTCCTTCACAGCGCCAAAGTTGCAATCTGACGCCGTCGGTTATCTCGACAAAAAGCGGTCTGCGATTTTCTCGAAAAAAAATTCGGAAAATTTACATCTTTAGAACGGAAAAATTTACGCAAAACATTCATTATGACTCGATACAAGCATTTGACTCGAACAAACAAACAAAAATATCTTTTAATTAATTGTTATTCTCATGTTTACGTTTCTTTTGAAAACGTGTGTAATCCTCCCTACACTTATCCCTTATGTAAAATACCTTCATATGTAATTAAGACGAAGTTAAAAACAAAATAAAGCATTTTTACAAATTTAAACATGAGGATAAACAATTAATAAAAGATATATGACACTAACAAGCAAACAATTAAGCATGGGTTGCCTCCCACTAAGCGCTTTTCTTTATTAAAGAGTCTTGTAGCTAGACTCATAGTCGTGTTCCACGTTTTCTCACCACCGCCTCTTCATGGCCTCTAATGGGGATTCCATGTTGTAGAAGTGCCCTAAATGCGCTTTCTAAGAGTTCATCTTCTCCCATTCGGTCCTGTATTCGGTCCTAGGCTCAAACAATCCTTGTAGAATCCAAAATCTTAGCCATAACATAATCAATACCTTTCTCCCTATCCTCATCATTCCTATAATAGACCGATAGTTTAAGTTCCTTTTCATCATTAGAGAGTGATGAAAACTTCAATCTTAAACGGCATTTGGTAAGCTATGTCATCGGTCTTATTCTTGAACCGACTACTCCTAATGAGGGTCATAGGTCATCCGGTGCTTTTATGAAAGGTTTTCCTAGAATAACATGGGACAAGCTGTGGTCTATGGCCGTTAATATCATCCACAATTATGAAGTCCGAGGAAACGTGAAACTACCTACATAAACGGGCAATCCCTTAACTCTACCAAGAAAATTGCAACTAACATTAGGATCATTGGGGTCTTGCCTAGTTGGAATAGGCTTCTTCAATATCCAATTGTAGTAGGTGCTAGTCATTATATTGATTGGGGACTTGCGATCAATGTAAGCTTTTACACAAAAGGTGTCCTATGACACATGGTATGTTAAGATTCCAAGGGTTCCCAAACTTAATTCGAGGACTTTTCCTAACATACATGCGACGGAGGTCACGCACTAAGTGAGGTGGCGAGATAGTTCTTCTTCCGTAGGAAATTTGTTGAAATAGTCAATGTCTACTTCATCTACTTCTCGGGTATTTCCTCATCCACTAGTGTATAGTCTTCTTCGCCATCGGGTTCAACTAAGGCGATGGTATTGACGAATGGACATACTTTAGCTTGCTTGGATCCTTAATCTCTATGCTCAAGGCTCGGGAGTTGAGATAGCACTAACCTTCTTATCACTAGCTATGGCTTTCAAAAGGTTGTCTATTTTCCTATCCATCTCGCTTGTTGATTATTAAAGCGGTCCGAGAGCTTAGCCATTTGGGTTTCTTGGGATGCAACTAGGTTTTGCAACATCCCTTCGATGTTTTGTTGGTTAGGACCGTTAGGAGGGGCCATGAGAAATCATTAGAAGTGAATTCTTTGGTTTGTCCCCAATAAAAGTCGGGCTTGTTTTTCCATGCTTGGGTTTCATTGAAATTCCTAGGTCCGGTGTTGTAGGAATCTTCCTCCCACTCCATTAATACGCGAGGATCGTAGTCAATCAAGCATGTTCGGGGATCGAGTGCTAGTGCACCGTGTTATGAGGATCACAAACGGCTCGCATGAGGAAGAAGCTTTGTTCACATGGTGTGAAGATTTAGGATTTTCGTAGGAACTCATGAGGAATTTAACTTGATCTTCAAGTTCGATCATCCTACGGTCGGGAGGAGCAGCGAGATTGCCTTGACGGTTTTGGGCAGCTCACGGGGTCATCCCAACTTTCGTTGTCATAGAGGCGAGGTCCTCTATTATTTCCTATGATTCTTCTCGGTGAGATCACTAAGTTTTCCACCGCCGCTTGGTCAATGGATCGCTTAGTGGAAAGTTGACATGATCATAAAAATTTGGACTTGGAGCCAAAGATCGATGCCGTGATGAGGGACTTTATGAAGTAAGTCCTGAATCGGGCCCATGCTTCAGAGAGATTCACCTTAACGTTGTTGAAACATCAAGATGTCATTCCTAAGCTTAGTGGTTCTCCGGTGGGAAAAATTGAGCAAGGCGAAGTAAGATCATCCCAACTTGAGATGGAGCCGGTGGAAGTCGCTCAAGCCAATTACTAGCTTGGTCCCGTAGAGAGAATGGAAGAGGCAGCAGCGTGGTCTCCGAGTAGTAGCATCAAGATCGATGGAATCGACGATTTTGAGGAAATCCTCGATGTCGATTTGGATCTTCTAACGAAGTCCATGGAATGCACATCCGCTTTGCACCAACCGGATGGTGTCGGATCGCAGGCCGTAGTTTGGGCTTGGTCGGGAAGCTCAATGGTGTTCCTATAGCCTAGGTGGCTTGGTCTCGAGTATTCACCAAGAGTACGGGCCTTGGCGGGTCATTGGTGGTGGGTTGATGAATGGTAGTGGGTTATCACCTTCCATGATGAAAAGTGATGGAATTACGAACAAAGGTCACGAAGAAGGGGATAGACTAAGAGAAATCTAAAAATAAGAAAAAGTTTACTTGATAGGAATCAACAAAGAAACCTAAACGAGGTGGACTACTAACTAGCTATTCTATTCCCGTGCAATGCGCCTAAAACTTGATAACGCTACAGCGTCGTTCGGGGTCAAAGGAACTTCTTTTCTTCGAGCAAGTTTTATAACACCTAGGCAATGAACCTAATCGTTGTAGTGTAGTAATTAGGGTAAGCCACGGTATTGATATCGTTCTCTGGGGAATAGGAATGCTAGTAGGGAGTTACTACGCTAAGGTTAAGGTTGAAGAAGATTATTTTTATCTTTTATATTTTATGAAAAATGGAAAGGTACGAATCTGGGTATTGGATTTGGGGGTTGGTATTTCACCGATTACTCTACTATTATCTAATTATCTAAACTAAGGTTGTGGAGTCTATATCTAATTAATGTGTGCTCGTATGATAGTTTAAAGATGTGTTTACTTAGTTTGTATTACTCATAATTATATCCTATTGATGGTTGAGTGTCACGCCTTATTCCTAGTTGCGTTGTGTTTATAAAGTTGTAGGGTATGCGTTTCTCCCCAACTCTTGAACTTACCAAAGGGTCTTGTCTACAAATCCACTTAGAGATTATAGACTACTCTAAGGCGCTTCTTCGGATGGTTTAGCCTACAATCACTCGTGTAATCATACTCTAAGGTTCACAAAGATGAATCAAGCATTAAGTACACAACTAATGACCTATCGCATTACTAGATCATTAATCAACTAAGATAAGAAACAACCAATCAATATTCAATAATTAAGTTTCATACTTCCTAAGCAAACACACAAATAAATTAGCCGGACATGGAGAACATGCAAGCATACACAAATAATCAAAGACATAATTGAATTAATGAAGCAAAGACTTATCTTGGTGTAAGATAGGTTAAAAACCCTAAAATACCGTACAAGACACCTTAGGTTCGGTTTTAGGTTTTACTCCAAAGACTCTCCACACAAAGACCTAAAAATTCGGATTCTATATATAAGATTACAATTATGACGGCCACCTTATGTTTATTGACCGCCGTGTCGCCGCCATTGTGGTTTCGCCTTGGCCATCGTTAACCTTACGACGGCGCCACCTTATGTCCGTGACGCCGTCCTCTTCACTTTCGACGTCGTCCGGATCGCATCTAGGCCCGAGTAGCGACGGCCTACTCTTTCACAACTAGACGCCGCCTCTTGAAAACACGAGTTTTGAGTTCGACGTCACAATAATTACGGGACGGCGTCGCAAATAGCACCGACGCCGCCGCTTTATACTTTCAAAGAATCGTGAGTGTCCGATTTCGACTTTGGCCATTTTCTTCATATATTCGCCTTTTCGTCCAAATAAGTGCCATTCCAAGATTTTGCCTCACGAGACCTAAAAAGTGAAAAGGAACGATATTAAGCAATAACGGATACAAAAGTGATCAAATAAGGACTTAAACGACCCCTCAAAATGGTACCTTTTAAAACCTTATCAAACACATAATGAGCGTTGATAAAGTTAAAGTATACTCCTTAAATTTTTTTAAAAATGTTTCTCTAGATATCTTTATATAAATAAATAAGAATTACATGAGTCACTGTTAAAAGTACAATCGCGTTATTTTTATATTAAAGTAACCCGTGCTTACAATTTGATTATTATATTCTCGTTTTCAGTAATATAGCCGTATTTAAAATGTAAACTCGTGTCCACATAGGTTAAACTTTTAAAAATGAAATAAATGGGTCTTTATCGAACATATATAATAAAAAAAAATGATACTTATAATCTTATGCAAATTCATATGTTGTTATTTTAAAACAATGTATACATTGTATTTTTTAAGATATAAAATATAAAGGGTATAAAGTATAAGGGGGTATTTGTTTATAATCAAAAGTTATTAAAAAATATGAAGACTTATAATATTACACTTAACTCTATATAATTTTTAAAAATTCAACCACTAAAGTGTTATTAATTACCTCCTCTCTTTTTTAAGTTTTTGTTTTCATAAATTGGACGCCTATATTTTTATGTGTTTTCTTTATCAACCAAATTTCTCCATCAAATTTATTAAAGTTTGACCAAAATCAATTTAATTTTGATTTTATTAACCAATCACATCACACGATTTTGCTTACGCATAAATCGAGCCTTCTATTGGCCAAATTATTTTTTCAATAAAATGAATTGACAAAATTACTCAAATTATGTAATTCCTTTATTATATAAAGATTAAAATTTCTTAATTATCTTATTGGCATCATTATTATTTAATCAAGAATAAATTACATAAATCGTTCTTGTGGCTCAAAATTTACACCAATCGTCTCATTATCATTTAATCAAGAATAAATCACATAAATCGTCCTTGTGGCTCAAAAGTTTACACCGGTCGTCCTCAATATCAATTAATCAAAATAAATTACATAAATCGTCCTTGTGGCTCGAAAATTTACATGATCGTCCGTATCGTATAAATTGAATAAATCAACATTACTTCCATTTTTATACATTTTTTTGCTTCCATACCACTCGATCGATTTTTTTTTCTTCCATTTTTGATACGTTTTTTTCTTCGATACCTCTCGTTCAATTTTTTTGCTTCCATTTTTATACGTTTTTTTTTCTTCGATGCCACTCGATCAATTTTCTTTTTGCTTCCATTTTTCATACTTTTTTCTTTCATTTTTTTATACATTTTTTATTCGATACGGCTCGATCAATTTTTTTTGCTTCCATGTTTTATAAACGTGATCAATTTTTTATATGTGATCGATCACGTATACATTTTTTGCTTCCATTTTTTTATATGTGATCGATAAAAATTTCATTGATTCAAAAACGTGATCGATCACGTATAGGGATCCTCGGGGATTCATAAAAACGAATAAGTGATCGATCACGTTTTTGCTTCGTATAAAAAATTGCAACCCGAGCCACATTTTTATTCGTATACATATACAAATTTCATCGAAACAAAAACATGATCGATCATAAAATATTTTTTACGCACCGTATACATTTTATCGAACCAAAAACTTGATCGATCACGTATACGCTTTTATGAATCCCTGAGGATCCGTATAAGATCCCTATATGATCATAAAATATTTTTACGATCACGTATACAAGTGGGTATGGAAGCAACAAGGCGATAAAATGAAAGAAAACGCAGATAAAATGGATGCAAAAAATTGATCGAGTGGTATCAAGATCAAGAAAAAAGCGATAAAAATGGAAGCAATAAAAATTGACCGAGTGGTTTGGAAGCAAAAAAACGTATAAAAATGGAAGCAAGGATGATTTATGCAATTTATACCTATACAGACGAGCGATGTAAATTTTCAGAGCCACAAGGACGATTTATGTAATTTATATTTGATTAAATGATATTGAGGATGACCTACCCCGCCTCGGCGGGATTGGGTATGTTGTTGTTGTTGTTGTATATTGAGGATGACCGGTGTAAACTTTTTGAGCCACAAGGATGGCTTATGTGATTTATTCTTGATTAAATGATAATAAGGATGATTGGTGTAAATTTTTGGAGCCACATGGACGATTTATGTAATTTGTTCTTGATTAAATGAAAATGATGCCTACAATAGGATTATTAAAAAGTTTAATGTTTTAATAGGAAAATTGAAAGTTTGCTGCTTACAATAGGAAAATATGACAAGTTTGTTGATTTTTTATACCATTTGTCCAAAGGGATAACTACATTAATATTGAACTTTTCATAACAGTGGACAGTTTACTGTGAGGTAAAACTAGTGGAGGCACGATGGTTCAACTGTGAGTGCCAACACTTAAAGAGTACTTGAACAAATCAAGTATCACAATATCAGTTCCCTTAATAGTTTCAATTCTTCGTTTCCTCACATCAAGTCATTGTACCGAAGAGACCTTGAAGAGGCTTGTATGTTATACATCTATGATTTACGTCTTGCTGATGACTTTGGAACATTGATGCGCGTACAAGGCGCGTTCGAGGTCAAAGGAAACTTCCTTTTCATCGAGCAAGTTTTTCAACACCCTAGGCAGTGAACCTAACCGTTGTAGTGTAGTATTGGGTAAGCCTCGGGTATTGATATCGTTCTCTAGTGGAATAGGAATGCTAGTGAGAAATTACTACTCTAAGGTTAAGGTTGAGGAAGATTATTTTTTATCTTTTTTATATTTTTTTAGAAACTAAAAGTAAAATCTCGGGGTTTGGATTTGGGGGTTTGGTACTTCTACCGATTACTCTACTATCTAATTATCTAAACTAAGGGGTAGGCTATGTCTATTGAAGTGTGCTCGTATGATGATTAAAGATGTATCTACCTAGATACTATTACTCCCTAGTTATCTTTTATTGGTGGTTGAATTGTCACGTCCTTATTCTTAACGCGTTGTGTTTTCTAAGGTCGTAGGGTGTGCTTTTATCCCTAACTCTTTGAGACCACCTTAAGGTTAATGACTATGAAATCTCTAGGATTCATAAACTTAACACTAAGGTTATCTTCGGATGTTTAGCCTACAATTCCACTAGTAACTATAAACTAAGGCTCAACAAAGATTACTCAAGCATTAAAAACACAACGATGGTTTCATGCACTCCTAAGACAATTACAATTAAGATAAGAGACAACTAATTACTATATAATAACTAGGTTTCATAGATCTAAGCAAACACATAAGTAAATTAGCCGAACATGTTAAACATGCAAGCATACACACATTCAATCGAAGACATAATGAAATCAAGGAATAAATAACTTATCTCGATGTAAAATAGGGTATGAGAACCTAAAAATCTTTCCAAACCGGACTACAATCGTTTTAGGTTTTACTCCACCAGTCTACCTCTCTAAAAACCGAAAATCGAATTCTATATATAGTTTTACATTGCGACGCGCCGCTTTATAGTTGGGACGCCGTCGATCGCCGCCATTAGGGTTTCGTCTTGGCAGTCATCATTGGTACGGCGTCACATTGTTGTTGCGACGCCATCGTCTTCAGCGGTGGCGTCGTATGAGTGCGGATCTAGGTCATGCGAGAAGAAAAGTCTTCGTGACGCCTTACTTTCAAAGCTCGACGTCGGTGTAAAATAACAAATTCGCTCTGAGTCGTCACAAAATAGGACGGCGTAAGCCCTGCTCTGGGACGCCGTCGGTGTAATTCAATGACTTGAGTGTCTTGATCTTGGCGTAGCCATTTTCTTCGCATATTCACTCATTTTAGGTCCAAAATGCATCATTCCAAGATTTTGCTTCCAAGAGACCTAAAAGTGAAAATGAACGAAATTAGCGATGAAGGATATAAAAGTGGGCAATTAAGGGTTTAAATGACCCCTTAAAACTGTACGTTTTAAATCCTTATCAAATATCCCTACACTTGGTATTTGCTTGTCCTCAAGCAAATGTGCTTTTGGCCAATCAATTTATAAGTTAGGGGGCATAAAGCAATGGTTTAACATCATTCATAACAAGTATAAGCCCCGCAATAGTCATAACAAGCACGAAAATTATATACTAGCACCTCACAAGTGGTGTTTGGATACTCTCATCTCTCGGGTGTATATGAAATATAGCAAATGGAAATGGAAGATAAACACTCATTGACCGGTCATAGTACATAGATTACCATAGGCTTGAGACTAGATCAAACCTACACCGCTTTGGCGTAAGCACCTAGGAACAACTATCTAAGAGGTCTTTAAAAGGTTGTAACGTTAGGCTTACAGTAGGGAAACAAATGGTTTGGTTGGATAGGCAATTTAGTGGTGGCAAGTCAAAAATCTTTATGTTACAAGCATGAGAAGAATGGCGTTGCTAAGCCAAGACTCGACTCTCTAAACTCTAGATAACTTTGAAACAAACATACATAAATATAAAGATAGATGTAGGATGGTAGCCCGTATGTTTTTTCATTTTTTTTTCAACTCTCTTTTTTTTCGATTTTTTTTTGGCATACACTTTTTCTACCATCCTCTACGATAACATCAAAATATAAGGGATTCATAGGGACATTCCTACACTTGAGTTTTATTACTCTAACACTAATTTGACCTGAATTGAAAAGATAAAAACACTTGGAGTACATTATTACGTGTATAAAGGGAATTTTAATTTAACGTTCTTTCCCGTCACTCTATTAAATTTAACTTTACCCATGAGTCCCAATCATCCAAAAACTATGTACAAAAGATATGACTCGACTTAACAACCATGCAAGTAATTAGATAATTGAACTAAGGGTTTAGTATGATAACAATAATGCACTAAAAATGAGTGCATACAAGGTAGGCTAAGGCGATTTGGGTGTACATTTGGGGGTGGATTGTAAACAATGCTCTTCATTGATATTAGGAAAACGAAACATCACGAGAACCGCGAAAAGATAGGCTCGAGGGGTTAACTAGGGTATCATGTACTAAAGATGAGTACAACGCAAGGGTGGGGAATTACTCAACCGATGTGGAAGAAGTAATTATAATACGGGTATCAAACAAGGGTTATCCTAATGCCTCTTATCATTTAGTTATTCCTAACTACACAAGTGTAGTCTCACTAGCGATCTCGGGATGCATCACAAAATAAGTTCTAGAATCTATTATGCTATCTGTACACTCTCAAAGCATTAAAGGTGAATGCTTTAATTCCTACAAATCTAGGGTCGAACCTCACATTTTTGGGGTGGAATTTGAGTGGTAAAGGGTTTTTGTGCTAGTCATATAAATCCTATCCATGAGACGCTTTATTAAGACTAAAGACCCACTCGTACAAGTCATGAAAATTTTTAAATTTGGTGCTATAATTGCCCTAACCGATATTTCTCATTGCTTATTACACAAATGAAATAGGACAAGACAAATAATCAAGGATAAGCATAGTTTCAAAGTTCCCGTTTTATTCTCCCTCCACACACTTAAATTGAACATTGTCCCCAATGTTCCCCGAAAGTATCAAAGTTATGATAACGGAAGGTAATTAAAAAGAGAAAGAAACTAGTACTCCCCTGATTAGCTCAGTAGGATCCGTGTGAAGTAGTGGTTAAATTCTTTCCAAGAAGAATGTATGCGTGAAAAACTCCATCCAATCTTATGTTTCTTCTTCTTGATAAATAAAAGCGTGCACACATTAAGAAAATAGACGAAACGCATAAAATTGGCGGTAAAACTACATATGACTCTACTACACTAGGATATAATGCTTGTGGAATGGATGTTTCTGATTTTCCGAAATTAAGACCGACAATTTCCAAAATTTATAAGTAACACTGAAAACGAGAGAATGTTCGATAAGTTGTTTTGCTCCTCCCGACATCGTCGGGTTGCAATCTGGCCGTCGGGTTATCCCGACTGACAAACTGCTGCGTTTTTCGGAAAAATTACACCTTTAAAATCGGAAAAGTTCCGCCAAACATCCATTATGACTCGATACAAGCATTTGACTCTAACAAACACATATATATCAATTTCAATAATCGTAGTTCTCATGTTCACGTTCTTTTGAAAACGTGTGTAATCCTCCCTACACTTATCCTTTTTGTAAAATACCTTTATATGTAATTAAGACGAGGTTAAAGACAAAATAAAGCATTTTCACAAATTCAAACATGAGAACATACAATAATGAAAGAAAATATATAAACACACAAATAAAAACAAAAACACGGGTTGCCTCCCGAAGTGATTATTTTTGTTCGAGTCACGAGCTTGACTACACCCTTATTTAACGGATAAAGGGAAGTTTTTCCTACACTTAAGCTTAAGTGCGGGTGATAGTAGCGATACACACCCTTAGGGTGGCAATTTGCCATGTGAGGTGAAAGGGTATGTGAATGGCTTCCTTCATCCTAAACTACCCGGACTAAATCGGTTGATGGGTGGGTAGGTTCCTCTTTGTCTCCTAGATGTATATCTAAGGATGGAAAATTGTGTAAAGATTGAGGTTCGGTTCATCAACACTTGAAATTTCCTAGAACTAAGAGTAAGGTGAGACTACAAGTATTCAAACCTATATTCTCTAGTTGCTTTTGGTTCAAATGTTCTACCTCCATCGGGATTCCTAAAGTCTCTTCTACTACTCCTGGGTAAGTCACTGGGGGTGTATGCCTTAAATGATGGTGGGACATGTGGGATACCTTATGGGTCTAGACTTTTCACCTTATCCTCAATCACATCTACATCACTATATCTTTCGTCATGTGTTATTCCACTTAGGTAGTGATGAAACCAAACCTAGTAATTGATCCAACTTATTGTTTAATACTTGGTTGTCATTCCATAATATTTTGACACATTTGGTCGGTTTTCCTAAGGGCCTCACTAAAAATAGTTTCTAAACATGGAGGTTGTTCACGAGAGTCTATCCTAGGTGAAGGCTCATCCGATGCATAGGTTTCACTAGATGAGGTGTTTTGTGGGCTTGATGGAATGAAACCCTTAAAGGTTTATGGACTTGGTTACTTTTCCCAAGGTACTCAATGGGAATATAAAGATCTCGTTCTCTTTACTTACCACCATCTTGAATAATCCGCCTTAGTAATATTATATTTTTCATGAAAAAACTAATCGCGGATATAGTGGATTCGCGTTCTCCATAATAGTGAGCGGAAGAGTCAATGGACAAGTTTTACGAACAAAGGCACAAAGAAGGGGATAGACTACAAGGAAGCTAAAAAGAAAAATTCCCACTTGATAAGAATCTTGTGAGTAGACCTAAATGAAATAGAAATCTAACTAGCTATTTTATTCCCACAACGCGCCTAAAACTTGATCGGCGTACAAAGGCGCGTTCGGGTCAAAGAAAACTTCCTTTTCGTCGAGCAAGTTTTTCAACACCCTAGGCAGTGAACCTAACCGTTGTAGTGTAGTATTGGGTAAGCCTCGGGTATTGATATCGTTCTCTAGTGGAATAGGAATGCTAGTGAGAAATTACTACGCTAAGGTTAAGGTTGAGAAAGATTATTTTTTATCTTTTTTATATTTTTTTTGAAACTAAAGGTAAAATCTCGGGGTTTGGATTTGGGGGTTTGGTACTTCTACCGATTACTCTACTATCTAATTATCTAAACTAAGGGGTAGGCTATGTCTATTGAAGTGTGCTCGTATGATGATTAAAGATGTGTCTACCTAGATACTATTACTCCTAGTTATCTTTTATTGGTGGTTGAATTGTCACGTCCTTATTCTTAACGTTGTGTTTTCTAAGGTCGTAGGGTGTGCTTTATCCCTAACTCTTTGAGACTACCTTAAGGTTAATGACTATGAAATCTCTAGGATTCATAAACTTAACATTAAGGTTATCTTCGGATGTTTAGCCTACAATTTTACTAGTAACTATAAACTAAGGTTCAACAAAGATTACTCAAGCATTAAAAACACAACGATGGCTTCATGCACTTCTAAGCCAATTACAATTAAGATAAGAGACAACCAATTAATAATTAATAACTAGGTTTCATAGATCTAAGCAAACACACAAGTAAATTAGCCGGACATGTTAAACATGCAAGCATACACACATTCAATCGAAGACATGATGAAATCAAGGGAATAAATAACTTATCTCGATGTAAAATAGGGTATGAGAACCCTAAAATATTGTCCAAACTGGACTACAATCCTTTTAGGTTTTTACTCCACAAGTCTACCTCTAAAAGCGAAAAATTGAATTCTATATATAGTTTTACAAGCTGCGCGCCGCTTTATAGTTGGGACGCCGTCGATCGCCGCCATTAAGGTTTCGTCTTGGCAAAGTCATCATTGGGACGGCGTCACGTTGTGGTTGTGACGCCGTCGGTCTTTGATGGCGTCGTGCGAGTCTGGATCTAGGCCTTCTGAGAAGAAAAGTCTTCGTGACGCCCTTAATCTTCAAAGCCTGACGCCGTCAGGTGTAAAATAGCAAATTTGCTCATGAGTCGTCACAAAATAGGGACGACGTCGCCCTCTGCTCGGGACCCCGTAAGGTGTAATTCCAGCAGCTTGAGTGTCTTGATCTTGAAGTAGCCATTTTCTTCGCATATTCACTCCTTTTCGTCCAAAAATGCATTATTCCATCATTTTGCTTCCAAGAGACCTAAAAATGAAAATGAACGAAATTAAGCAATAACGGATATAAAAGTGGGCAATTAAGGGCTTAAATGACCGCTTAAAAGTGTATGTTTTAAATCCTTATCAAACATCGTCAGTAAAGAACATTCATCATCTCTAGCTCATTAAATCAGTTGCTTAGAAATGCAAAACAAAATTATTCCTTCTATTTGTTATATAATAAGCCGAGCTTAAATGAGGTGATATAATAAGCCTAGCTTACGGGCCAGGCCTCTCTCTGACCTAATAACTAGTATCGCCTCCCTTGACTCTATCACAGCCCTTTCTTTTGCAATACTTAAAAAGTCTCTCATGGCCCAATTATTATTCTGGTTCTACCATAGAATTCGGCCTTCGGGGTCAACCCGACGGCTTCTATTAGGAAGGCGGCGCAAAGGAGGCTCGAGGGCTTGTTAAGGAAGGCGGCAAGGGCCGACGAAGGTGGGAAAACGAAAGACCACATGCATGTAACCGGTGCTTCTGAAGAGGAAGTGAGAGAACATATAAGGAACTTAATTGAAGAGACATGGAAGAAGTTAAATAAAGAAAGAATGGCGACCCACTTATCTTCTTCGCATATATTGATAGAATGTGCGACAAACCTTATTCGAGTTGCGCAATTTACATACCAGCATGGCGATAATGTTGGTTCGCCAGATGATTCGTATAAGTCGAATGTAATTCGTTGTTATTGTTTGTATCCGGGTGTATGTTTATAATTTGTACCCTGGTAATTAACAATAAATAAATAGAATGCTAATTAAGCAAAATCAATAGCTAGCTCAATATTAAAATTGTGAATGCAAGTATGGATTAAATTTTAAAGTAGAATGTTATGTATGATAACAATTTATATTGTGTTTCACTGTTTCCATATTGATGTAGATGTACCTTGAAGATCGTGGCCACCAACTAATATGAAACTCTCACATTTGTATGCGATAAGATATAATCTTCATATAAGCTTGAGTAGTAGACTAGTAGTATGTTTGCACCATGGTGTTTAGTTGAATTGGACGAATATCTAAATAGTCTATTGCTTTTGGCTTTTGAGGTGTTACAAATGGTATTAAAGTGATAGCCTCTCAGGATGAAAAAGGCATGAAGTTCATGCATCTTCTAAGGTATGGATCTTGATTATGTTGGCTTAATGAGGAAGTCAAGATTTTCTAAGTTAGGCGTTAGTAACAACTCATCAAACATCGATTTGAGATAAGAAGTTTGAGTTACTTATGAGTCTAAAGTAGTCGGTTACTAGTCTTTTTCCACCATAGTTTTAGTTGAACCTAAAACTTTTGAGTAGTTCATTGCTTTTGGCTTCGGATGGCTTTACAAATTGTATTAGAGCCATAGCCTCTTGGGGTGTGA
The DNA here is from genome assembly GCA_022545495.1 of Chrysanthemum lavandulifolium. Lineage (NCBI taxonomy): Eukaryota > Viridiplantae > Streptophyta > Magnoliopsida > Asterales > Asteraceae > Chrysanthemum > Chrysanthemum lavandulifolium. Next base: position 113,579,521 of record CM040245.1, on the reverse strand, counting down.
TGGTCATGAAGCTAGTGCATCTCCTGGGGTGTGAGTCATGGTTATGTAGGCCTAATGAGGTCGTCTGAAATTTAAGTGGGAGAGTTTCTAACAACACGTCCCATAATGGTATGAGATAAGACATTTAAAATTCTTATAATATTGAAGTAATGGTTTTAGTTGAACCGAAATGTATACGAGTATTCTATTGATTTTGGTTTAAAAGTCGTAGCTACAAGTGAGATTGTGACACCCTAGGAAAATTCACATCAATTGTGACACGGAGATTGGTTGTGTCCATAAGTAAACTTGTATTACAATGACACAAAACATTTTTGGCCAATTGCGAAAAAATTAAACTATCTGATTAAGCATGCAAGGTCGAGTAGTACCATGTTGGGTGACCTCTTTGGTAGTCCTCACAAAACATTGTGCGCATGCTTGGGCAAAGCGAAGAATATTGTAATTGTTGTCACGGGGTCTCACAAGTGGTATCAAAGCCACTTCGAGTAGTTTGTATGCAGGGTGTTACAATTGGTGTAGAGCCACTTCTGAGTCGTTCGGGATGCTTGAGAAATTCTCATCGAGGACAATGAATCTTTATGGTGAGGGAGGTGATTGTGAAACCCTAGAAAAATCCCACATCTATTGTGACTTGAAGAGATGTTGGGTTCATAAATAAATTTGTGCCTTACATTGAGACAACATCTTTTTGGACAATTGCATGCAGATATCAAAGCCTTTTATAAGTCCCATGTAGTAATTGTAGGGGTATTGTTGTTTAACCGCATGGTCTATAAAACATGCACAACAGAAAATATATAGTTAAAGACCATGCAAATCAAATCCCTAATATACAGATCTCCTAATCAGTGGTGTAACTTAAATACATAAAAGGGTGATTATAGAATTACTTACTTGTTCATGTTATCTTTGAACTATAAGTAATCTTCTAGCTGCACGAAATCACCTTCTTGATCTTCTTGGATGCCTTAATCAATCGCCTAACGGTTTTTCGGGAGAATCACATGTGTTGGTTTTTTAGGTATTGATAAGGTTTTAAAATGTACCTTTTTTAGGGGTCGTTTAAGCCATTATTTGATCACTTTTGTATCCGTTATTACTTAATATCGTTCCTTTTCACCTTTTAGGTATCTTGAAGGCAAAATCTTTGGAATGACACTTATTCGTAAGAAAAGGCATGAATATCTGAAGAAAATGGCCAAAGTCAAGAATCGAGACACTCAGTCATTGGAACGAAGGGGCGGCGTCAGCACAAACTAGCGACGCCGTCGGACAACTTTGTGATGGCTCAAGAGCTAAATTGCTCATTTACAAGTGACGGGCGGGTTTTAAAGAGTAGGGACGTCGCAACTCGGACGGCCTATATTTGATCCGAGACGACGCCGAGGCGAAGGGACGACATCACAAGCATAAGGTGGCGCCGTCGCAAGACTAACGTGGCCAAGATGAAACCCTAATAACGGCGACTCGGACGCGTCACAAATCAAAGGGTGGCCTGTCGCATGTGTAATCTTATATATAGAATCCGAATTTTTAGTTTTCGGTGTGTAGTCTTTTGGAGTAAAACCTAAACCGAACCAAGGCTGTCTTGTACAAGATTTTAGGGTTCCATACCCTATCTTACATCAAGATAAGTGTTTTACTTCATTAATTCAAGTATGTCTTCAATTAATTGTGTATGCTTGCATGTTTCCCATGTCCCGCTAATTTACTTGTGTGTTTGCTTAGGAATATGAAACTTAATTATTGAATATTAATTGGTGTCTCTTATCTTAATTGTTAATGATCTAGTATTGCGATAGGTCATCCGTTGTGTAGTTAATGCTTGATTAATCTTTGTGAACCTTAGCTTATAGTACATAGAGTCATTGTAGGCTAAACCATCTGAAGAGTACCTTAGTGTTAAGTTTATAAATCCTAGAGATTTTGTAGGCAATAACCTTTGGTAGTTTCAAAGAGTTAGGGATAAACGCATACCCTACGACCTTAGACACACAACGCGATTAAAAATAAGGATGTGACAATTCAACCACCAATAGGATTTAATTAAGGAGTAATAAAACCTAAGTAAACACATCTTTAAATCATCATACGAGCACACAATAATTAGACATAGACTACCCACTAGATTAGATAATTAGATAAGTAGAGTAATTGGTAGAAATACCAAACCCCAAATCAAACCCCGAGATTCAGTACTGTCCATTTCCTAAAAAATATAAAAAGATAAAAATAATCTTCCTCAACCCCAACCTTAGCGTAGTAACTTCTCACTAGCATTCCTATTCCCTAGAGAACGATATCAATTCCGTGGCTTACCCTAATACTACACTACAACGATTAGGTTCATCGCCTAGGGTGTTGAAAACTTGCTCGATTTAAAAGGAAGTTCCTTTGACCCCGAGCGCGTGTGGCGTTATCAAGTTTTTGGCGCCATCTGCGGGAATAGAATAGCTAGTTAGAGTCCACCTCGTTTAGGTTTCCTTGCTTGATTCCTATCAAGTAAGCTTTTTTCCCAATTTTTAGCTCCCTCATAGTCTATCCCCCTTCTTCGTGACCTTTGTTCGTAAAACCTATCACTCACCATGATACGTGTCTTCCGCCGAAGATTCTTCACACTACCCACCCCCAATCCCCCTCTCAATCCCGAAATTGAAAACGCAATCCCACAAAACCCCTCACCCATTCACCACTTTGGAAATCACCCAGGGCATAATGAAATAAATTGGCAACAACAAAGTCCTTTCTATGACTCGATTCGATGAGGAATTTGATTATGGTGAAGCACTTGACAACGGGAGGTCATTGATGAAGTTAGTTTTGAAATGGAAGACCCCTCCCAATGTTTTGACCCTAGGTGTAGAATTGAGAAAGATGGCCCTTTAATATGCAATTCCCTTGTAAGATAGGATTTGAAAGTTTTGATGCTAACTTGCACTCATTCTTACCTTTAAACTTAATCTCCAGAAACCTATATAACAAAATAAAGGTGGATGAATTAGCCTATAAAGTGGATAATGTTGTTGACGCGGTCACTTACTTGGATGTGTTTGTTGGAAGTTTTGCCTATGTGGTTGAATTCATGGTCCTAGAGGATTTAGGTGAATTCATTGATGGAAGTCTTACCCAAGTTATCTTTGGAACAAACTTTAAGAGAATGACTAGGTTGAATGAACGGATGATCGATGGTCTAATCACATTCTCCAATGGAGTTGAAGATTTTGTCTATCAAATGCCCCGTACACACCCTAGGTTTAAGCACAAAGATATAGAGGCATGCAATAGGATGGCTCCCATTCTGATACTTAGTGAGAGAGATAAACAACATGGACTTAGGCATACTTATGAAAATAATGAGCGGTACTATAAAAAATGCCTAGAGTTAGGAGATGATTACAAGAAGAATGAGAAAACATTGGAATGGCTTAGGTATGGGCACGTAAGCGTGCACGAGACGAGACCACGTGAGGCACGACTCGAGTCTAGCTACAAGACTCATAAATAAAGAAAAGCGCCGTGGGAGGCAACCCATGCTTAATTGTTTGCTTGTTTGTGTCGTATATCTTTTATTGATTGTTTATTCTCATGTTTAAATTTGTAAAAATGCTTTATTTTGTCTTTAACCTCGTCTTAATTACATATAAAGGTATTTTACATAAGGGATAAGTGTAGGGAGGATTACACACGTTTTCAAAAGAAACATAAACATGAGAATTTCAATTAATTAAAAGATATACATGTGTGTTTGTTCGAGTCAAATGCTTGTATCGAGTCATAATGGATGTTTTCGTGAATTTTTCCGATTCTAAAGATGTAAATTTTCCGTAAAATCGCAGACTGCTTTTTGTCGGGATAACCTAACGGTCGGATCGCAACTGACGGCGCCGTGAAGGAGCGAAACAACCGATTACTTTTTCTCGTTTTCGAGCTACTTATAAAATTTTGGAATTCTCCGGTCTTAATTTTCCGAAATTTCAGAAACATCCATTCCACAAGCATTATATCCTAGTTTAGTAGAGTCCTATATATATTATTATCGCCGATTTTACGCGAAGGTTTCGTTTGTTTTCTTCAAGTGTGCGTGTTTAATTTACCAAGAAGAAGATACATAAGATGAGAAGGAGCTTTTCACGCAAACGTTCTTCTTGAAGAAAGATGTAACCAGACTTTACACGGATCCTACCGAGCTAATCGGGGAGTATTAGTTTCTTTCATCTTTTATTACCTTCTATTATCATAACTTTGATACTTTTGGGGAACATTGGGGACAATGTTCGGTTTTAAGTGTATGGGGAAAATAAAACGGAACTTTGAAACTACGCTTATCCTTGATTATTTGCTTTGTCCAATTGCATTTGCGTAATAAACCATGAGAAATATCGGTTAGGGTAATTTTGGCGGCAAATTTAAAATTTTCATGACATATAGGGTGGGCCATTAGTCTTAATAAAGCATCTCATGGATAGGAAATTATATGACTAGCACAAAAACCCTTTACCACTTAAATTCCACCCAAAATGTGAGGATCGCCTTAGATTAGTAGGAATTAAAGCATTCATCTTTAATGCTTAGAGTGTGAACCGGTAGTATAATAGATTCTAGAACTTGTTTTGTGATGCATTTCGAGATCACTAGTAAGACTACACTTGTGTAGTTAGGAATAACTAAGTGATAAGAGGAATTAGGATAACCCTTGTTTGATACCGTAATATAACTACTTCTTCCACATCGGTTGAGTAATTCCCCACACCCTTTGCGTTGTACTCATTTTTAGTACACGATACCCTAGTTAACCCTCGAGCCTATCCTTTTCGCGGTTCTCGTGATGTTTCGGTTTTCCGAATATCAATGAAGAGCATTGTTTACACCCACCCCAAATGTACACCCAAATCGCCTTAGCCTACCTTGTATGCACTCACTTTTAGTGCATTATTGTTATCACACTAAACCCTTAGTTCAATAATCTTGTTGCTTGCATAAGTTGCTAAGTCGAGTCATATCCTTTGTACTAGGGTGTTCATGGGTTGGGTAATATCCGAATAAACCGAAACCGAAACCGAATCGAACCGAAAATAATCGAAAATAACCGAACCGAACTCAGAATCAACCGAAATTGCAAAACCGAACCGAACCAAATAAAAGTTCGGTTTTCGGTTCGAAAACCGAACCGAAAAACCGAAATTAAATAAATATATATATTTTTATAAATTTATATTAAAAAAATATATTAAAACTCTTTTATAATATATATTTAATATTTTTAAGCTTGAAAATTATTATTTTTTTCCAAAAATATATATAAAATAATATAGATTTAATATTTTTAAGCTTGAAAATTATTATTTTTTTCCAAAAATATATATAAAAATGAAAAAAATATTAAATTTAGGTAATTCGGTTCGGTTTTCGGTTTTCGTTCGGATTTCGGTTGTTATTAGTGTTCGGTTTTCGGTTTTCGGTCGGTTTTCGGTTATGCCCAAAAAAAAATTAACCGAACAAACCGAACCGAACAAACCGAACAAACCGATAACCGAACCGATGAACACCCCTACTTTGTACACAGTTTTGGGACGATTGGGACTCATGGAAAAAGTTAAATTTTATGAGATGACGGGAAGGGAACGTTAAATTCAAATTCCCTTTATTTGCATAATAATGTACTCCAAGTGTTTTGATCTTTTCAATTCGGGTCAAATTAGTGTTAGAGTAATAAAAAAAACTCAAGTGTAGGGATGTGCCTATAAATCCCTATCATTTTGATGTTATTGTAGAGGATGGTAGAGTAAAAGTGTATGAAAAATAAAAATAAAATAAATAAAATAGAGTGTTGAAAAAAAAAACAAAAAAAAAACATACGGGCTACCATCCTACATCTATCTTTAAATTTATGTTTGTTTGTTTCAGTTATCTAGAGTCTAGAGTATCGAGTCTTGGGTTAGCAACGCCATTCTTCGCGTGCTTGTAACATAAAAAATTTTGACTTGCCAGCACTAAATAGCCTATCCCACCAAACCCTTTGTTTCCCTACCGTAAGCCTAACGTTACAACCCTTTAAAAGACCTCTTGGATAGTCTTTCCTAGGTGCTTACGCCAAAGCGATGGAGGTTTGATCTAGTCTCAAGCCTATGGTAATCTATGTACTAGGACCGGTTAATGAGTGTTTATCTTCCATTTCCAACTTGTTATATTTCATATACACCCGAGAGATGTGAGTATCCAAACACCCCATGTGACATGCCAGTATGTAATTTCCGTGCTTGTTATGACTTTTGTGGGGCTTATATGAGAATCGTTCTAAACTAATGCTTCATGACCTCTAACTTATAATTTGATTGGCTAAAAGCACATTTGCTTGAGGACAAGCAAATACCAAGTGTAGGGATATTTGATAAGGTTTTAAAATGTACCTTTTTGAGGGGTCATTTAAGCCATTATTTGATCACTTTTGTATCCGTTATTACTTAATATCGTTCCTTTTCAATTTTTAGGTATCTTGAAGGCAAAACGCTGGAATGACACTTATTCGGACGAAAAGGCGCGAATATCTGAAGAAAATGGCCAAAGTCAAGAATCGAGACACTCAGTGCTGGAACGAAGGGGACGGCGTCAAGCACAAACTAGCGGCGCCCGTCGGACAACTTTGTGACTACTCAAGAGCCAAATTGCTCATTTACAAGTGACGGCTTGTGTTTTAAAAGAGAGGCGTCGCGAACTCGACGACCTAGATTTGATCCAGACGACGCCGAGATCGAAGGGGAAGGCGTCACGGGCATAAGGTGACGCCGTCGCGAAGACTAACGTGGCAAGACGAAACCCTAATAACGGCGACTCGACGGCGTCACAAATCAAAGGGTGATGTCGCGCATGTGTAATCTTATATATAGAATCCGAATTTTTAGTTTTCGATGTGTAGTCTTTTGGAGTAAAACCTAAACCGAACCAAGGCTGTCTTGTACAAGGTATTTAGGGTTCCATACCCTATCTTACATCAAGATAAGTGTTTTACTTCATTAATTCAAGTTTGTATTCAATTAATTGTGTGTATGCTTGCATGTTTCCCATGTCTGGCTAATTTACTTTTGTGTTTGCTTAGGGAATTTGAAACTTAATTATTGAATATTGATTGGTTGTCTCTTATCTTAATTGTTAATTATCTAATATTGCGATAGGTCATCCGTTGTGTAGTTAATGCTTGATTAATCGTTGTGAACCTTAGATTATAGTACCTAGAGTCATTGTAGGCTAAACCATCCGAAGAGTACCTTAGTGTTAAGTTTATAAATCCTAAAGATTTTGTAGGCAATAACCTTTGGTAGTTTCAAAGAGTTAAGGATAAACGCATACCCTACGACCTTAGACACACAACGCAATTAAGAATAAGGACGTGACAATTCAACCACCAATAGGAGATAATCAAGGAGTAATAAAACCTAAGTAAACACATCTTTAAATCATCATACGAGCACACAATAATTAACATAGACTACCCACTAGATTAGATAATTAGATAAGTAGAGTAATCGGTAGAAATACCAAACCCCCAAATCCTAACCCCGAGATTCATACCTGTCCATTTCCTAAAAAAATATAAAAAAGATAAAAAATAATCTTCCTCAACCCCAACCTTAGCGTAGTAACTTCTCACTAGCATTCATATTCCCCTAGAGAACGATATCAATTCCCGTGGCTTACCCTAATACTACACTACAACGATTAGGTTCACTGCCTATGGTGTTGAAAAACTTGCTCGACAAAAAGGAAGTTCCTTTGACCCCGAACGACGCGTGTAGCGTTATCAGGTATCCACCAGTACTTCACAAGTAAAACCAGTGTTATATCTGATGCAACGTTGGAGTATACGAGTCAACTAGGGAGTGGACTAAAAGTCGACTAAGGGTTTGATAACCCATAGTTGGTCAACGAATGAAGAGGGGAGAGAGTCGATTAGTGTTATAGAGGATTCAAGTGCTTTCTAATTTATGTTGTCTTTATATTTATAGAGTATCAAAGACATTCCTAATATAAATAGAATACATAAGTAATTATTATTAAGTACACAAGTTTGACAATAAGTTAAACTCACTCCCTCTTTTCCTTAGGAGGGTCAGCCGAAACCAAGGACCTAACGAAACCCAGGACCCTTTTGGGGTTTGGGGTTTCGCCTTTTACGTATTTTTATATATTTATCCCGAATAAATATACGCACTGAATAATTACTATTTTAAACCTTTATGATAATATTCCACATTCTCATTCTTGTCATTTTCATTTCATTTTGTATTTCATTTTCCCATTCCAACTTGCTTTTTCTATTGAGTGTGCACCGGTTAGACCCAACGGCATTTCTATGAGTACCAACTGTGAAAGTCGTTGTTTTTTGCACACAAATCCTACAGTGGGTTACTAGTATAATTTTACCACAGTTTTGAAACGCCCCTTTCCTGACACTAATATTTTTTCCTTTTAATAAACGACATGTCCGAAACCGATCTTCTGATACTCTTCAAGTATACTTTTGATAAGATTTGGCCTCGTAAGTATTTTTAAATGAAAGTAAACTCAATTAATTTCAAAACGTAGGTGGTTCGTCCCAAATAGAACTCTACGGTTAATTTTATATGATTTTTAGAAAACCGACAAAAAACTAACAACGTACGGCCGTATGAAAAATCTGATATGATGGTATGGTCATCTAAAAAAATGGTTAACACCCTTTTTATATCATACGGTCGTATGAGAAATCTCATATGGTCGTATGGTCATCTAAGCAATTCTGTGAATCCACTTTTTGGATCATACGGTCGTATGAGAAATTTTATACGGCCGTATGGACCTGCATCAACTTTTACTAAAAAAAACTTTATTTAGCTTTATTTTTGGAAAACCGACTTCTATAACACGAAAAATAATAATAACTTCCAAAAATCATTAACAAAACATATACTTCAATATCAAATACACACTTGGTTTAAATGACAAGCGGAAACATACTTTATGGTCTTATGCCAAACACCCGTTTTGACCAATTTTTCATACAAATTACTTAAACAACACACATGACCATTGCTTCAAAACCAATACTTGGACTTGGACTTTTAACAACATCTTTTACAAATCATTTTACGACACTTTGGGGGTTCAACCTTGTTTAAGCTCGGTATCTAGTACTAATCCCATATACATAGTCCATCTCGCTTCCAAACCTTATAATTCTTAGCCATAGATCTTTACATCCAAAAATTACTTGCATTAAGAACAACCTATACAAAAACATCAACAACTAAATGGTAAGCTTACATTTAGTATGTAAAACGAGTAATAACATGGCATTATACACCATTCATCCATATAAGCATCATATGCATCCAAATACTAGTCCAAATGACTTAATCATACTATAACTTGCATAAAACACTTTAATCGTGAAATAATCGCACTATGACATATACATCATCACTTTACCCACATCCTTCACAACTTACCTAATCTTCACATATCTCAACTAGTTCCATACTAGTCTAACACAACATGGCTAGTTATGTTACACTAGCTCCTTATTCTACTTTAATCCAAGTACCATAAACCAAAGCCTCCTATACCTTAGCACAATCGTACACATAACACATACATGTTAAAAAAATCAACATAACATCATGTTATAATCATTTTTACGTACTTTAGCTCCAAGCTAAGTTTACCATTTATCACCATCATCATCCTTGCTTCCGAAACCATTATCAACATCAAAACCTATTATCACAATAGTGTGGCACAATTCAACAAGGTTTTACGCCACCAAAATAAACCTCTAAGCATATGATCATATTTTGTTCATATGATTAAAACATCCAAAATCACTAATTACCCAATACCCATTCAGTGGGTCTTAACCCATTTTCACTATAACCTCATTAATTAGCTTAGAACATCATTTACCCAAATCCCCCAATATTGGGTATATAATCCCTAATTCATAATTCACCAATTCAACTCAATAAGAGTTTTACCTTGTAGGATCATTGCTAAGAACTCGATACTTGCATAAATATTTAATTCTTCATTATTTGATCATTTGGAAATTCATGTTTTTCCCTCTCTTTCTTTGTTGGTTCATCACCTCACACACACAAAACCACTTTACACAAATGAAGAGTTGTCTAGAGAAAACTAGGATAGATTAGTTATTAGTTTGCCTAGTTGGCAACAATGGTCCCTCAATTCTTTCTCTCTTATATTTGTGATTCTAAATACCTTATATAACCATTTACATGATACTTTGACTTATAGTTTGAATATCGGGTTTGACCAGCCAATCACGTAAAGCCTTCGAGCTTATAAAAGTCGTAGTCAAACTCATTCGATGGCATACTCATAATTAAATGCCTAAAAACCGGTTTTGGGGTGTTACAAATCTACCCCCTTATTTAGATTTCATCCATGAAATCTTTTTGTCTAATATTTGTGTCCATACACAAAACTTGTCCACATCTTAATCCTCATTTTATCTTAGCATGCCCAAAACTATATATTCAATTGCGACAATATACATGATTTTTCAACACTAACTATACTATAACATAACCATTAGCTTTAAAACGCCCTATCTCATGCTTATTACTATCCCATTTCAACCCTTTTCTATTGAAACTATGTGATTCATGTCACATTCTACCATAGCCATTCAATCATTCTATTAACTTTTTCACTATAACACCATGTTCCCACTCATTCATTTTCTAAAACTTTTAACAAGGACTATATGTTACTTGGAAATTTCACTACTTTGACTTCACATAATCCAAACTTCGAATAATATTTACAAAATTTTCATACGTCCAATTAGCATCTATCACGGTCATTTCTTATATCTACTCATTGTCACATGACATTTTCATAATGTCAACTCACTTTCTCTTAACTATTTAACCTTTACTTAAGCACCTATATCGTAGGTTTCACATTTACATCTCAAACTTTAAATTCGCCACCTAATTCATTTCACACTTATCTTATTTCTTATGACGTCTATCTTGTTTTAGTTTTCCCTTTCTACTCCTCTACCCGTACTCATGTCATACCGGGAACACATAAGCCCACTTATTCAAAATTTGTTATTTACATAAAGAGGCGTCCCAATTTATGTAAGTAAATAATTATAAACTTATAGTTCTGTAATTTACAATTTATTACTTAAATGAAGAGGTGTCCCAATATATTTAAATAAGGATATTATTATTCATCCTAGTTAAGTATTTCCAACACAAAATTCATACTCCTATTACACTTTCTGCCATTTCTTACTCCACAATCATTGACTAAAAAGTCAAACTTTTCCGATTTTCACTTTTCTCATTTTTACCCTAGGATCCATTTTACTATAACATTTTCCTAAGGGAATTAATACATATGCCAAATAAGTAGGAAAATCTTGCCAGTAAAGGCAAATTCAAATCATCCCAAAGGATTCTATAACATTCACTTGCTTACTCGGGGCTATAACACATCTCGTAGTATTACTATAACATATCCCATAAGATTTATGGTAATGCATTTGTAGGATTTACTATAATGCAGTCCTACGGAGGATTTCTGTAACGACCACTATAACGCTTCCCCGAGTCATTTATAAAAACATAATGGATCCAAGCTATTAACACATTCACATTTTTACACATTTTACTATTCATGTACTTTTATCAAAAAGTACTTTCATCATTTTCAATTCTTTTTTCCTTAAGCAATTTTAACACACACACACCATTAAGATCATTTTAATTTAATACATGATTTATATGATGCTTGTTTATTTTATAATTCTCACTATGTTCCCTTACATTGCACTTTACATTTCCCCGTCAACTCCAAGTTGACCCTAGAAACCATTTATACTATTACGTATTTAGTCTACTCGACTCTTCCGTATATAAATCTTACATAGGTTTATGCTCATTTACCTCATTTTACTCATCATACACATTCCAATATATTAACATGATTTTATTCATGTTTTTACTATTCACCTTGCGTATTTTATATCACTTAAGATTTCTAGCGCAACCTTTCTTATGCGTCATTACTATTCATCATATTTACTCGCGTTTAGCTATCACGATTTATTTCTCATGTTTCTATGTAACATGATTTGATCTTCTCACTATCATAAACTTAAATCTCGTCACATTTTTATATTTATACATTAGGTACTTAACCCGTTTTATTCCATCACTATTACTACACATTGTCATCATTCATTAAACATGAAATACCAATTAGACCATATATTGGTCATTAGTCCTCACATAGATCATACTTATTTGCTTAGACATCAATTCAAATTTCATAGATTCTTCATCCAAACAAACATACAACTTACATCTGATACTAACCACAAGTTATTTCATCTATGACTCATATAATTTCAAACATCAACCACATCAATAAAACTTCACTCTATGCAATTTAAACATATCATATACTTTTCAAAGCACTTAAACATACACTAGTTTACCATATACTTATATCACATATACATCAAATAGTTTGCTCTGTTTATTTATCTTACGAGTTAATATGATCACTAATAATTTTTTAAGGCAAACACGTAATCAAGCATACAACAAGTGATAAATTAATAATGATACAAGGCTACAAGCAATTAATACTTTAATAGTTATCAAGTGAATGAAGTGATCATTAATGAAAGAATGAAACTATCGATTAAATCACAATTCAATATTTCAAAGAATTGAAGACACAAAGATTCAAAGAATAAGTAATTGTGATCATTAATGAAAGAACAAATCAAAAAGCATTCAATACCTTATCATAAAACAATTCTTTTGATCATTTATTCACTTGTTACACTTGTCTTCCTCTTGACTCTTAAGTATTAGCAGTTATAATTTTTTATCCAAAAGTGCAATATTAAATCGGTAATATTAGTGCGGGCCGATTGTTACTATTCTTAAAATACTAGTTAGCGAAGGCCTAGCACCCACTAGTCCCCCATTGCCTCCGCCCCTTATTCCCACCTATCAAACTCTTTTCGATTAGTTAATACAAGAAGAAAATTTATATTTTAAAATATCGCAAAATGAAAATGAAGACTATAATTTTGAGAAGAATAGTAACTTAAATCTCATTAGAAAAGTCAAGCCCCACCAATAGGCTCTACTCTTGGATGGAGTTTCTATATATTGACATACACCTTTGTGGTTTGTCTATGAGTTAACTTCAATTACTTTTGCTTTAATGAACTATATATGCATGAAGCAAACGTAAGTCCTCAACTGAGTTAAAAAGAATAATTATACTCATCATATCTATTGCAATGGCTTCAACATGCATTTCTTGTGCAACTCTTTGTTTTGCTCGCTCTTCTCATGGTCAAAAGAATACTAGTATAGCGGGGTTACAAAGACAATCATATTCAGCACAACCTGCAACCATGGCAAGTGGTACCACGAGTGCACCTATTGTTAGACGATCAGCAAACTATCCCCCTTCATTATGGTCCTCTGATTTTCTCCAGTCACTTACTAACAACTATGTGGTATGTTTTCTTTCCAGCCACTAACTCAACAAATAATTACATCTTTGTTTCAATATATTGTGTTCATTTATTTGTGTAACTGTGTTCATCTGTAGGGCAAAAACTACGAGACACAATTATACAATTTGAAAGAAAAAGTGAGGACGATGATATCGGATGGCACAACGATGGAGTGCGTGTTGAATAAACTTGCATTAATTGATGATTTGCAGAGACTTGGGATATCTTATCACTTCACGAATGAGATAAGTAATGTGTTGAAGATGGTTTACATGTGCTACTATGAAGATAATGAGAACTGGAACACATTGGATCTTAACCTTAAAGCCCTTAGCTTTAGACTCTTAAGACAACATGGCTATCATATCCCTCAAGGTATTTTTTTTTGTTTTTTTCCTTTTCAAAATGTACTTCTAACAGAAGCTGGTGAGGATTAACCATAAAGCAAGCTACAACACAAGTGATTCTGGAGATTCATTGTTGTTTTAACTGTCCAGAAATATTCAATGATATCAAGGATGAGACGGAAACTTGAAGGCCCATGTCGTGAGGACGTTGAAGGAATGCTTAACTTGTATGAGGCTTCATTTCATGCGGTTGAGGATGAAAAGATATTGGATGAAGCTAGAGAGTTCACTAGCCGATGTCTCAAAGAGCAGTTAGAGAAGAACAACATTGGTAATCAAAGTATGATAATGTTAATAAATCACGCCTTGGAGCTTCCATTACTTTGGAGGCCTCAAAGATTCGAGACAATATGGTTTATAGAGGCATACAGAAAGAGAAACGACATGAAGTTGTTGTTAGAGCTTGCTGAATTGGATTTCAATGTTGTGCAAGGATTACACCAAGAAGATCTAAAGTATCTGTCAAGGTATATATATTTCATATTTATTTGCATTTTATCTTCATTCTATCTGAATACCTAATCTTGTATGCCGTACGTGTAATTGTCTAAATACATATGCAAAATTTTGTGAAAAGTCGGTTTTCTACATATTTCGACCCAGTTTCCACTTTCGTATCTAGACTCGTCATTTTTAGCATTAAATTAGTTTCTAACTTCATACAAAAAATTAAACCGGACCTATTAACAATAAACTAATTGACCATATTAGCATAGCCAGATTAGAAAACATAGTAGTGTAATCTACATCAAAAGCAACAACACCATATGAGTAGCATGATTGATGTATGTACTTTAGTTAATCATAGGAGTTTAGATCAACCACAAGTGCTGTTTTTCACTCATTTTATTTTGAATTTTGGTGCCTTATAATTGTGAGAATGGTAAAATTGTTGCATTAACATAGTGAAAGGAGGATTATGAACCAAGGGGATTAAATCGTAATTTGTCGCCGTATGATTATTTTTTGGGAGAATTTGAGCTGAGGAAGAAATAAAGAGGCTTTGAATTTATCACATCATCCTTGTTGAGCAAAACTTATGTTCTGCCAACAACACAGATTATTTTCCTAATTCTTAGAACTGTTTTAGCATAATGCATCAAACTAATGGCCATTTTATCTTTCATAACAGAAATGAAAATTCATTGATGAAACATAGTGATAAACTAAAATACAAAGCACCAAAGGACAATAACAGAGAAAAAACACCAAACTAACAATACCACTCCCAAAGTATCAAGATTTCTTGTTCTCTCTCACTATCTTACTCTCATAAATTTACACTCTTGGTATAGGTGGTGGGATGGTCTAGGTTGGAACGGGAAGCTCACTTTTGCTAGAGACCGGTTGGTGGAGAGTTTTATGTGGGCTGTTGGTGCAAGTTACCAACCATCATTAGGTGTTCTAAGGAGAAACATCACAAAGCTTATTTCTGTAATAAATGTTATAGATGATATATATGATGTGTATGGTACATTGGATGAACTCGAACAATTCACCAAAGCTGTGAAAAGGTTGGTTCTAGTTTTGCAAGGAATAGTTTTATAAACACTTATCCTAATCTTTTTATTAACATATAGTTCTATGATGTTTTATTTAGATGGGACATCAATGCCATGGAAGAACTTCCAGATTATATGAAGTTATGCTTCTTTGGTTTCTACAATACCATCAATGAAATGGCATACGACACCATGAGAAACCAAGAATTCCTTGTTATACCTTATGTTAAAAAGGCGGTAATGTAGCTTCATATTTCCAACAGGCTTTACTAATCAACTGTTAGAAATATTTTATCCAGTTAATTTCAAGATACCATATTGCACTTTTACATGGCAGTGGGAAGATTATTGTGACGCAGCCTTCATGGAGGCACAATGGTTTCACAGTGGATATAACCCAACTCTCGAAGAATACTTGAAAACTCATGTATTAGTATATCACTTCCAACAATACTTTCAAATATATACTTCTTCACTTCAAGTGATATTACTGGAGAGGCCTTGCAGAATATAGTCCACCTCGTCTATGATCCTCCGTCTTGCTGATGACTTGGGGACGTCAACGGTAAGTAACATAAATATTCTCTATTTTGTTCGATAAGCTTAGAATATCATGCATCCCTTACAAATTTAGTAAACACTAAACTCTATCGTTGTGTAAATTAGGCCGAACTTGAAAGAGGTGATGTTCCAAAATCAATCCAGTGCTACATGCATGAAACAGGTGCTTCTGAGGAGAAAGCTAGGAGTATATAAAGAACTTAATCATAGAAACATGGAAGAAGTTGAATAAAGAAAGAATGTCCCTTAGTTATCCCTCTTCTCAAATGTTCATAGAATGTGCAACAAATTTTGGTAGGATGGGGCAGTTTACATACCAACATGCGGATGCATTTGGCTCGCCAGATGATTATCAGATATCTCATCAAATATCCTTACTTTTCAATTCTAAATCCTAGGGATCATCAGTCTTCCACTGTGTTCTTCAATGTAAAATTTTCCTGATGGAAACTTGGCCTAATATGCGTGTGCGTGGCGTGATGAATATTGTGTGCTTGTATTGAAGTTCGTATTGAAGGCTAATATAATTTGGTTTGTGTTGCATAAATAACTTCGTTTTCACGTCTTTTCATTATCCCTTGTCTTAATCACTTCAAGTGATATTGGCTTGTGTGTATTTCTCCGTTCAGATAAATGATTTTCACTTCTCTTTTGTCTTGTTTATGTAGTTTTATGTAGAGAAGAAAAGGATCCTCCTTAAACTGAGCCAAAGATAAAATTATTATTAATAACTATATCAAAATGTAAGTACGGGTTGTTATGATATGAAAATATATATTAGATTCTACTTATTTCAATTTAATGTATAAATAAGGACTAATTGGGTACCCGTATGTTGCGGAGGCGGCTACCTTTTAATTAAATTTTTCAAGAAGTTATACTTTTCTAGTATAATCTTTTCTTAACAATAATTATATGAGAACTTTATATTGAAGTTAACTTTACACAATAGTCGGCTATTATATAGAAAAGCCTATTAAGTTTGATAAAGCATTATATTGTAATAGACCACATCATTATTTTGAAAACCCAACATAAGATCATATCGTCCAATTAACGTGTTCACCATTTTTAAAAGATAGACCACATCATTATTTTATCTAAAATACACATATAAATGAATTATGTGCACATAATGATTGTTGGTAATCCTAATTTGTTATCATATACGTAGCAGTTACTTAAAAATAAAAGTATTACAGTAAAATTTGTTTTGTTACTAATAGGTCTAACAAATAAACGAAAAATATATAGAATTTTGGGTTTCATTTTTTTGGGATAATTTCATCTATATCCTTAAAAAATCTCATAATTACATTAATATCCTTATAAATTTAACAATTACGTCAATATCCTTTCAAACTTAACAAATACTCATTTATATCCAAAAATAATATTTTAGCTTAATTAAATAATACTTAAATATGAAATAAAAAAACGTTTTACTTTTTTACCCTTCTTCCCCATCAACATCTTCTCAAACACCTCCTCCTATAACACTCGAATTTACTTTTAATTGGACAAAAAAATCATCATAACGTACTCAAATCTGCTCGAAAAATTGATTGTTTATTATAGCAAAATAAAAAAAATCACAAATCTATCATTTCTTTGTCATAATCATTTACGTGAAAACATGAAAATTAATTTTACATGTTGAATAGACTCTTGCTTCTCATTTCTTACAAGCAATATTAAAAATGAAAAATTACACGGAATGGACACTTTTATTTTCAACCATTTATTATTGTTACTCTAACTTCTATTACAATTAAATGTGAATACAATATGTCCTCCTATAGATGTAGATAAGTATGCTATAGTGTGATACTTAGGGCATCCACTATGGTGGACCTTTTAAAAGGTTTATAAAATTTATACCTCTTACATTGTCCTTAATTTTTAAAACTTTTCATATTATGAACCTATTCCTACTATAATTAATATGAATCGTATCCAACAGAATAATCATGTTAGGTCAATATAATTAGATTAGGTAGCAAATGTATAATAAATGCCTCGAGTGTTTCTCTTCTTTCAAATCTCTTTGAGATATGTACTATTACCACTGTACGAGTTATTTATTTTGTGTCAAAAGATTTCTACAATTTGTAACTAAAGTTGTTTATCTCAATGACATACCTAATGGAACTTGCGCATTTGACATATTTGTATGTGTTTTAAAATGCATGATTTTTTTAAGTGTTTGACTTATTGATTTTAACAATAATAATTAGTACAATGTGATAAAATAATCGTATATTTGAGTGAGGGGTGCTTTTAATGAAAAAATTGACATAAAAACTTATACATAATTATTAATTGTATATATATCACAATTATAAAACATTAATATTTGCTAAATTAAAACTTAGAATAATTTTGATTAATATTTAAGACCCAATCGTACTTTTTTTTCGCAATCTTATAATAAAAACAAAATAATAAAAATAAAAAATATATAAAATTAAGAGGGCATTACACTCATTTTAAATTTAAAGGTACTAATAACCTATTCCTTTCAGTAAGATTTTATAGGTAGCTGTCTTTGTCCCTTTTGCCTTAATATAAAATTACGTTAATTTGCATTTCAGAAGCATATAGTAATGATTAATTCATGAATATACAAAAGAAAAAATAATATAGTTGGACGGTGGCTTTCATAAAATAAACACAGTATCTGGGTGAAAATGATCAATGCATACACAACGCATATTTTATAGTAATAATTAAACGATAGAACGTCATTGATGACAAACACAAGTTTAGCACGAATTGCAAACTCAATTAATCAATTGACTGGACCTATAGTATACTTTAAAGAAAAAAGAAACCTTTTAGACATAGCATCATTTCATTAACCAACGAACAAAGTAAAAGGGTCCTACTAAATAAACCCCAACTCCACTTATTATACCTTAGTCAAAGTTTAGGTAATTTTATTGAAAAGTGCAATTGAAAACAAATGTAAACATTAACTGATTATGTAAATGATATTTATAACTCTTCAACTTCTTATCATCTTCTTTAAACTTTTCTCACTCTAAAATATTCAGATTAGCATCCACCATTTTCACTATCTAAAAAATTACTTGAACTATCAAAAACTCATATATTTTGTGGTTTAAACCGTCATATATATCAAAACTCTCACAAACCCATACTCCAAACAACCATCCTCGCCAACCGCGCCACGAAACCCCTTGGCGCATCTATAGTCGTCACCATCGTCATCACCTCTCGCCATACACCCACCAACATACACCAAATACAACCACACTAACCCAATCTTACTTCCAAACCAAAACCAACCAATCTAAGATTCAAACCACAGCTCCGTTGATGGGTGGTAGTCGAGTGGCGATTCGTCGGGGTTGATTGGTGGTGATGATCCAAATCGGATAATGGGTGCAGAGGTGACATAGTCGATGGCGATTGTGATGTGTTTCGATGACGATGGTTAATCAAATTAAGTTTAGTAGACCTTGTTAGTCGAGATTTAGTATTTTTTGTTAATCAAAATTAAGTTTAGTACATGGATATAATTGTGTGATTGAGAGATAAGATTTGTTTGAGAATGAAATAAAAAGATGGGTCTTTGATGCTTGAATGTTTAGTCGAAATTCACAGTAAAGATTTAGTATTTTTGAGAAAAAAAAAAGACAACATAAATGATTAAAGGAAAAAAAGGTGAATATTAAATATTTCAAAAAAAAGAGACGTCATAAATGATAAAAAGCAAACAGATACAATGATTATGTAATAACTAAGGTTTGTTTAGTGGAAATATTAGGTTCGTTTAGAAGGACCCAAGTAAAAATGGAGAAAATGCTAGACACTAAAGTACAAGACTTCGAGTGATCCATGAGAAAAGCAAAACACATATACCACACGAACCTATGACATTCAAAATACTAAGGCTAAACACAGTGGATCGGTCTCCATTAGGGTCGACCGACCGGTCGTGATAGGTCACCCCACTGTGAGGTTTTGGTCCTTGTCGGTCGTCGGTTGCATTTTTGAGAAATTTAGTCGTTGAATCGATCGAATGTAAAAAAAAAATAAAAAAAATTAAAAAAAAAAAAAAATTAAATCCTTAAACTTTACCACTTTTACAACATTATAAATACCCCACTTTCCTCATTTTATTCACAAATTCAAACAACAATTCTCTCAACTAAATCATTTAACACAAAATTATAGCTTGCCATCTCCCTCATACCGTCGAAGAAATGCAAGTGTATATTAAAAAACAATGCGATAAAGACGATGTCACTAGACAACATGCTATTGTCGACGTTATCAAGCAGTTTGATCTCGCAAAAGCAAAGAAACAACGTTTGAGAGAATGACACGCGCAATGTAAAGACATTTATGCGGAAAGACAAGCTGTGATTGACCAGTTTCTGAGCGACGACGCCATTAGTGACACGTTGTGGGGGTGTATTTCACATATACAAGCCAACATCAGCAACAAAATCCGTTGGAGCTATCAAGAAAACAAATTTGTTGGTTCTGTATCACAACACTTGACTCAATTTGAGCTAGGTGCATCAACTTCAGCTGATGCACCTAGATTTATCGAGCAACCCAATTATCAACCTCGGCCGACTCAAATTGTGCTAGGTTATGCAGACGAGCCAGTTGATGAGCATGACTTAACTGCAAGCCAGCATTATCAAATGATGTGTCATAAACAGGCATTATGAGAAGTTGAAGCAGAACAAGTAAGGAAGCAACAAGAGGCGAATGAGAAAACCAGGAAGGAAGCAGCAGAACGGGCGGCGTTCATTGAGGAATTTCCTGGGTATAGGTCTCCTTTGTATGATGAGTGGTCTCGCTCATTCAGAACGACGATAAGAGCCCGGAAAAAGTTCGGCTTCATTGATGGAACCATTAAAGACCGGGAGAAAAGGATAAAGATATTGAAGGCGGTGGAAAATCAATTCATTGTTGGTGTCTTGGATCGAAACACCATCGAACCGTCATTACGTTCTACTATCTCTCATGTAGAGATAGCAAAATGATGGATCTAAACACACACCTTGTGTTAGTGATATTTTGAGTTATATTAATAAGCACACGGAATATACTTAGTAATACTTCGAAGATGGATTATGTAATGTAATGTAAGTGAACAGTTTAACACAAAGCTCCAATATTATTAAGAAATAATATGAGTGATCTTTCTTATCACTAGGGTTACACCTTGAAGCTTATATGAATAATACGTACTCTAAACAATGACCTAGAATCTCCTTTTATAGCACAAGGAGTCCTTTACAAGATAAGTATAATCCTAACAATATAGAATATACACAAGATCTTTTCTATACTTATCAATACACGGATACATAACAATTATCCTAATAGCAGTGGTAATAATGTCTTGGCAGTGGTAATAAGTTTCCTTTGCTAGAGTAATCTTTAGCGATGTCTTCCACAAGCGTATCGATGGTAATCGTTAGCTTTATTCCCAACACAAAAGATCGTGGGATGACATAAAGGTCGGTTTTCTATTACTAATGGACCTCGGATTCAACAACTAAAATCAGATGTCGCGGGATGTCAACAAAGGGGATGACCATAGTAAACTACTATGGACGTCTCAAACAAATTTGGGACGTGTTAGGAAACTTTGATCAAGTAAAAACTTGCATCGCGGTAAGTGCATCGCAATCTTGGACTGTTTAGCAAAGCAACAAGAAGATGAAAATTTCACACGCTTCTCATGGGCCTCGATGAGAGTGTGTACGGAACCGCAAGATCAAATATTCTTGCACAAGATCCGTTGTCGAATTTGAACAAAGTGTATTCGATACTCATTCAAGAAGAAAGAGTCAAGACGATGATACGTGAAAAAGATGAACGACCAGAACTCATGGCACTTGCAACCCAAAATCGAACCAAAGTTAAGAATAAATCAATAACCTGTACCGAATGCATGAAAAGTGGACATAGTGTAGAAAATTGCTTAGAAATTCATGGGTATCGAGAATGGTGGGAGATAGACGCGTGTGGATGCAAAAAGGAATGGTGTTGGAAGAGGATTGTCGTATGGACGCGGGAGAGGTAGAGGCGGTCGAGGTATGACTCGAGCCAATACTGGTGCAAATAGGATCTATACGCAAACAATGGAAAGAAAGATGCAGATTCAATACCTCTTCTGGTTTGAACCCAAAATAGTGGGAAACACTTTTGCAAATGCTAAATGGATCAGGTTCGGAAAATATGAATGGTAAGTTTTCTTGGATTATTGATTCTGGTTTGATAGAAAAACTCACCGACATAAAAGAAATAGTTGAATGGCCCGTTGAGTTACCTGATGGTTGTATGGCTATTGCTAGTAAGGAAGGAAGTATTCTTTTCAGCAATGGGTTCAATTTAAAGAATGTGTTATATGTCCCCGGATTAAAATGCAATTTAATTTATGTTCCATTAGATGAACAAGATTGTATTTTTCAATTTGCACCTAACGCATGTGTTATACAGGACCGCAGTTCGAGGATGGTGATTGGTGCGGGTAAAAGATGGGATGCAGGAATTTTTTTTTTCTGGAGAAACCTTTAGCTCAAGCTTTGAATACAACCGCATATATATATGTCTCTTGATCTTTGGCATAAACGGTTAGGTCATCCATCACTAGAAGTCATTAATTTTCTTCCCGGAGTTAGTCCAAGTAGAAATGATAAAGTAATTAGTCAAAATTGTGAGGTGTGTCATCGTGCAAAACAATGTCGAGAAAAATTTCCGGCTAGTGACAATAAAGTGAATTCTATTTTTAAACTTGTTCATTGTGATTTGTGGAGACCATATAGAACTGTCTTATCTTGTCGTGCATCTTATTTTCTAACCATTGTTGATGATTTTTCTTATTCGGTTTGGGTGTACTTGCTAGTCAGCAAATCGGAAGTTTCACATACCTTAAAGATGTTTCTTGCAATGGCTGAAAAACAATTCAATAAGCAAGTAAAAATTATCCGGAGTGATAATGGAACTGAATTTGTTTGCATGAAACAATTTTTTCTTGATCATGGAATAATATTCCAAACTTCATGTGTCGGTACACCTCAACAAAATGGTGGGTAGAGCGAAAACATAGACACATTTTAAATGTAGCTCGAGCTTTAAGATTCCAAAGTTCCTTACCTATAGCTTTCTGGGGTGAATGTGTTTTAACCGCTGCGTATCTAATTAATCGAACTCCTTCTTCGGTTTTAAATGGAAAAACTCCTTATGAGATTTTGCATAATGCACCACCCTCTTATGCACATGTGCACGTTCGGTTGTTTGTGTTTTGCACATATTAAAACTAGAGACAAGTTTGCAAGTCGTAGTCGAAAATGTGTGTTCACTTTGGTACCGTATGGACAAAAAGGATGGAGGTTGTTTGATTTAGAGAAACAAGAACTTTGTCTCTCGTGGACGTTGATTTCTTGGAGCATGTATTTCCATATGATACTACTCCTATAATACAAAATGTTAAGGATGCTTTTATTGATGTTCACGATGATGAGATATATAATGAAACCACTTCACAAGACAGGGGTAATCCAATGAAAACCAGTGAGGGTACTTTTATTGTGCCTCAAGAAAATGTATCATCATCATCATCATCATCATCATCATCATCATCTCAATCACCTGTTAAAGAGACTAGTGAGTCATCCCATGAGGAATTAGGGCGAGGGTGTCGTAAGAAGGAAGCATCAGTACGTCTTCGTGACTTTATCACACATACTATCCGAAAAGCGAGTCCATTCCTATCTTCATCGCCCGCTCAATCATTGTCTTCAGGTACTCCGTATCCTATAGTTCATTATGTAAATTGTGATAAATTTTCTATGTTTCATCGGACCTTTCTTGAGGCAATTGATGCAGATAGAGAACCCATGACATATTCTCAAGCAGTTGAAGATAAGCGATGGCGTGATGCCATGGATAATGAACTCCAGGCTTTAGAAAGAACTAGAACCTGGACAATTGAAGATCTTCCAAAAGACAAGAAAGCATTGGGGTGCAAATTGTTGCATAGGTTGTGGGAGGAATTCCAGGATCGAATTGATCTTAACAACACATGATAATCATCATATAAAATAAGAATAGATAAATAGAGAAACAAGGAAAGATTGGGTGAACCCATAATATTGATATTATTAATCTGAGTTGGGTTACAATGAATATTTGAGAATCTACACTATATATAAGATATGAATCGGTGTGTAGAAGGGTTGTGTTGGTTCGAATGAATCAGCGGTATGATGGTTTGTTTCAACCATTATGTCCCTTCACTGTATAATCGAACTTAATCGCCATATTTGGCGTGTCATCAATCCTACTCCTTCAACCCTATTGGTCGAATATGAGTCTGCTATGTTTCTGTGATGTTTGGTGCGGATTGCAGTCCAATGAAAACATGCAGCCTTGAAAAATAAAGTTAATAGATTATGTTTTCCAAATATTCCCCCCTAATCTATTAATCTTTGTTCTCTTCTTCAATCTCCTTGTTCCTTGATGCCTTCCTTCAATCTTGATGTCTTCTTTTGTAGTTTGTTGATACTTGTAATTAAAGATCAAAAATAATAAAATACTCAATCTGATGACTGTTCTTCTCAATGGGTTTTGATCACTTGATCTTCTCGACCATTATGGCAATGTCCTTGCCTTGTGAAACAAGTCCTTCTGTTCCAAAGTGTGATACCCTAGTAGTGCTATAATAGCAATTAAAGTCGTCCAAAAATATTGATTGTAGCATGTAGATCTTCTGCCATGTTTAGACAGGCCAAGTATCTTCTTCAAAATATCTCCATGGCTTTTGTTGGTAAAGAAAAGGAAAAGACCAACAAGCCCTTTCAAATGCATCCATTATATCCATGGTTTCTCTTCATTCTTAAAAGCATCTCTGATCGAATGAATGATGATTGTAAAGAATGATTTGTGTTTTTAGATCCCTTTGGCTCTGATGCCACTGCTGCACAGGTTGTGGGAGGAATTCCAGGATCGAATTGATCTTAACAACACATGATAATCATCATATAAAATAAGAATAGATAAATAGAGAAACAAGGAAAGATTGGGTGAACCCATAATATTGATATTATTAATCTGAGTTGGGTTACAATGAATGTTACAAAATCTACACTATATATAAGATATGAATCGGTGTGTAGAAGGGTTGTGTTGGTTCGAATGAATCACGGTATAATGGTTTGTTTCAACCATTATGTCCCTTCATTGTATAACCGAATTTAACTGCCATATTTGACAGGTCATCAATCCTACTCCTTCAACCCTATTGGTCGAATATGAGTCTGCTATGTTTCTGTGATGTTTGGTGCGGATTACAGTCCAATGAAAACATGCAGCCTTGAAAAAAAGTTAATAGATTATGTTTTCCAACACAAATGGGTGTATAAAATTAAACGCAAATCTGATGGAACTGTTGAACGGTTTAAAGCACGACTTGCCATCCTTGGTAATCATCAAATTGCTGGAATTGATTATAATGAAACTTTTGCACCGGTAGCGAAAATGGTCACCGTAAGGGTTTTTCTAACCGTCGCAGCTGCTAAGGAATGGGAATTCATCAAATGGACGTTCATAATGCGTTCTTACATGGAGATCTTAATGAAGAAGTGTTTATGAAGTTTCCACCTTGCTTGAGTGCAAATCATATTGGACAAGCATGTAGGCTTAAGAAATCATTATATGGGCTCCGTCAAGCACCACGTTGTTGGTTTTCAAAGTTATCCTCGGCTTTAATAAAGTATGGTTTTGCTCAGTCTCACTCTGATTACTCTCTCTTCACTTTGAAACGAAACAAGATGCAACTTAATGTCCTCGTATATGTTGATGATTTAGTTATATCTGGGAATGATCATTCATCAATAGTTCAATTCAAAGATTATCTAAGTAATTGTTTCCATATGAAGGACTTGGTAATCTAAAGTATGCGCTTGATATTATTTCTGAAGTTGGCCTTCTTGGGGCTAAACCCGCGAAGATTCCAATAGAGCAGAACCATAGGCTAGGATTGGCTAAAGGGCGATTGTTCGAGGATCCTGAACAATACCGAAGATTGGTAGGACGTCTCATTTATTTATGCTTTACAAGACCAGACCTTGTCTACAATGTGCATATCTTGTCACAATTTATGCAAAATCCTCAACTTGAACATTGGGAGGCCGCTTTAGGGGTTGTTCGATTCTTAAAAGGGAGTCCACGTCAAGGAAACCTTTTGAAAAACATGTATGACTTGCAACTGCATGGGTGGTGTGATGCCGATTGGGCCGGTTGTCCTTTAACGAGACGATCACTCACCGGTTGGGTGGTGTACTTTGGGGATTCTCCGATTTCATGGAAGACCAAGAAACAACATATTGTGTCAAGGTCATCGGCTGAGGCAATCGATCCATCACTTTGACAACATGTGAATTGAAATGGTTAAAAAGTGTTTTGCTGAGTCTTGGTATTCATCATCCGAAACCAATGTCACTCCATTGTGATAGTCAAGCGGCATTACATATTTCTCAAAATTCAGTGTTTCATGAACGAACAAAGCACATCGAGGTGGACTGCCACTACATTCGTGATGGACTTGTGAGTGGAAACATCACTGCTCAGTATGTCTCAACCAAATAACAACGTGCAGATTTTTTCACTAAAGCTCTTGGGAAAGCACAATTTGATTATCTACTTTGCAAGTTGGGAGTTCATAATCTTCACGTACCCACTTGAGGGGTATTGGAGCTTGATTCTTATATTATTTAGTTACCATATTATTGAGTTGCCTTATTTCAATTAGGTTATTTTAGAATATAAAAATCTTGCTGAGCAAGATATATGCATATTATAAATATCCCTTTGGAATGAACATATAGAGGGCAAAAAATACAGAAGCAATATAAGTGGTTCTTTATCAAATTTTCATCAATTTACATTTTACAATATGAGTAGTTGCTAGAGAGTTTTATAGAGTGGCAGTTGGGATTTGGTGGTTTTTATCGTAATAGTTAAGATCTCGATTCTGATTTTAGAATCTTACGATTTTACGATTTAACAAAGAAAAAATGATCTGGATCCAACGTAGGATCTTAACAAGCTTAAGATCTTATTGAATCCCGATCTTGACTATAAGATCTTAAGATCTATTTAGATTCGATCTTACTTTTCTCGAACCACAAACAAAAAACTACAAATTAATGGTTTATGTTTTTATATAATTTAACAACATGTGATTCTTCTTAAACATTCCATATTCATAATTTAGGATAATATTTTCATCAAACATTTATATAATTTCGTATTTATAATATATAATAATTTGTATATTTGAATAATATTACAAAGATCATTAAAAAAATGACATTATTGTAGGATCTTAGGATCCCGATCCGATCTTACGATCACTGTCTTGCAAAGATGAAAACGATCCTAAGTAGGATCTCGATCTTAAAAACCTTGATTTTTATGCATTTCCTTGGTGTAGTTCAATAGGATTTTTATTTATTTATTTATTTATTTATTTATTTATTTATTTTTCTCATTAATTTTGTTAGTGTCTTAGTTCTTTGTTCGTGTCTTATATGGCGCAATAATTACCTAATCTCTAACTTTTCATGCTAGTGTATTTTCAATATGCACTAAAAAGGGATAGGATATGGCAAATGATTTAAAAAATTAATAAACTTGTCAAATTTTTTAATTTTATTATTATTTTTTATTTATTTATTTATTTTATTGTAAGCAACAAATTTTAATTTTTTATTAAAATATTAAACTTTCTTAATTATCTTTTGTAGGCATCATTATCATTTAATCAAGAATAAATTACATAAATCGTCTTTGTGGCTCCAAAAATTTACACGAGTCATCCTCATTATCGTTTAATCAAGAATAAATCACATAAATCGTCCTTGTGGCTCAAAAAGTTTACACCGGTCGTCCTCAATATCATTTAATCAAAAATAAATTGCATAGATCGTCCTTGTGGCTCTGAAAATTTACATCGGTCGTCCGTATACGTATAAATTAAATAAATCATCCTTGCTTCTATTTTTGTACGTTTTTTTGCTTCCATACCACTTGATCGATTTTTTTTGTTTCCATTTTTGATACGTTTTTTGCTTCCATACCACTTGATCGATTTTTTTTGTTTCCATTTTTGATACGTTATTTTCTTCGATACCACTCGATCAATTTTTTTTGCTTCCATTTTTTATACGGCTTTTTCTTCCATTTTTTAAACGTTTTTTTTCTTCGATGCCACTTTTTTGCTTCCATCTCTTATCTTTTTTTTTCCTTTCACTTTTTATACATTATTTTATTCGATACCGCTCGATCATTTTTTTTTGCTTCCATATTTTATACGTGATCGATCATGTATACATTTTTTACTTCCATTGTTTTATACGTATTGAATCAGAAACGTGATCGATCACGTATAGAGATCCTCGGAGCTTCATAAAACGTATAAGTGATCGATCATGTTTTTGCTTCGATAAAAATGTATACGTGGCCGATACTCTCGGGCTTCATAAAAACGTGTACGTTATCAATCACATTTTTGCTTCAATGAAATTTTTATTAGTCACGTATAAAAATTTGCAACGCGGGCCACATTTTTATACGCATACGTATACAAATTTCATCGAAGAAAAAACGTGATCGATCATAAAATATTTTTTACGTATACGTATACAAATTTCAAAGTACCATTTCCAACCATCTCGCCTGCCGTGGTCCACGCCTCGATGTGCACTTTGTATTGTAGACGGCTCGATCGTTTTCACAGCTCCACGGATTTCGGGCACAAGACCATATATGTACCTTGCGATTCTCTTGGATTCGGGGTAACCATATGAGGAACTAGTCCGCTAATTCATGGAATCGATCATGTAGGTCGCGTGACCACTCCTATCATAGAGTGATGATAAAGTTCATGTTCCAATTACGCATTTCATTGTCAAGGCGTTACTCTTCTTGCAATAACGCCTTAAATTGGTCCATGTCATACCTATAGTCGCTTCCGCCTTAGCTCGTATTTTGTGTGTTCCACCATGTCAATGCCTTCCACGATAGCAAGCAAGTCGCATACTTCACCCTCGATGTGTGGCACAATTGCGATGTCGATCATCGACTGCCTTCTCTACCCATCGAGTATACGCCAAAGCACCTCCTATACCATCAAACTCACGGGTTTGCATCGAAAATTCCTTATACGCGCATCCAGCTTGTTGTTGTTGTTGTTATTGTTGGTGTTGTTGCACGCCAACTACATTGTTGGTGTCGCCATTCCGCTTCCGTGGTTTCCGAGTTGTTCATATGGTTTCCAACTTGTGTGACAATAGTGGGAAGCAAGATTTGAAGTTGTTGAGCGATGATGGCGGCAAAATCGTGGTTTCCGCCGATGTTGTTGTCATTGTTACCCATGTCGTTACCGCCTTCTACCTCCACGCCACCGTCCTTCCACCCCTTGCGCACCACCTCGGTTAGTCTTGCGTGTTACCTCTTTGGTGCCATGATCTCGCAAGGAAAGAACCGTTGAATTCCCAATGTCTATACTTAACGCCTCAAATATAATACCACGCCACAAATTGGTTCCTAGGTGTGCCCATTATCGATCTCACGTATGCGTGGTCGCATATGTCCACGTGGGTTGTGACGCATTTATAATTATGTTGGCCACCATAATTATAATTGCCTCATTTCACACGCTGCATATACCACCAACATACATGTCTCGGCGATTGATGTTCTTTGAAATAGGTAGCCATTCTATCATCCGATTCTAAACGGTGGAGGAGGAATTTAGGTAGGTATCTATGGAGAGTTGCACTTGGTGTATAGGAAATTCCCTTAGGTGCTAAAGTTACTATGAGGTTTAGTCGCCAATAGTTCCCAAAGTATCCTCAAGAGAACTCCCATCCTCGAGCAAAATCATTAAATCTATCTGACTTTATAGTAACACTTATTTAGCTCGATCTCGTGTCTCATCAAACAAGAACATCACGAGATCAAGTTAGATAAGTGCTCATTCCTCGAGCTCCATATTTTTAATGACTTGACTAGATTTTGGGACTCCCTATCGGTACAAGGAAACCACGTTATCCAATGAGGTGGTTCTAGAAGAAATATTTAAGAAAACATATCGCATCGAAAAGTGTGTAGGCGATAGGAAAAGAAAGGATCGACGTGAAAGCGGTTATAGTCTAGGAACTAAATGCAACCTAGTTCTCTATAACCAAGTCTCGATACTAATCATCACACCCCAAAATATCGCAATGAACGATAGTGTCATTGGGGTATGACGTCATAGCACAAAGTATGGATAAATAAAACGACCTCTATAATGAGACGTTTTGAAAAGTTTACCATTCGATTACATAAGTTAAAGTTTACAAAACAAGAAGTTCCAAAGTTTGGTAATACATAAAGGTTTACACAACATGTCGAATGGTAATTGATAAAAGTACAAGACTCAATGTATGCCATGTGACCCAAAAGCTCCATGAAATGCTATCGCCACGACCGAGATAAACATGCTAAAAGTGTCAACACGAAGGTTGGTGAGTTCATAAGTTTGTGATGAAATGTAAAGCCTTCGAAATCGTTTATGCAAAGAAAGGCATTGTAAATCCACTGGTTCAAGTTCGCCCATACAAAACTTGCAACCCCGTGTGTTTATAACCCATTGCCAAATTATGGAATTGTCAAGATAACGCTACACGCGCTGCTCGGGGTCAAAGGAACTTCCTTTTCTTCGAGCAAGTTTTATAACACCCAGGCAAAGTGAACCTAATCGTTGTAGTGTAGTAATTAGGGTAAGCCACGGGCATTGATATCGTTCTCTAGGGAATAGTGTCGTTAGGGTGAATTGTATGTCGAATTAAGTCTAAAGGTGAGGATGATTATTTTGTATTTTTATATTTTATGGAATGGAAAGGTACGAATCTCGGGTTTGGATTTGGGGGTGGAATTAGTTGCTAGCCAACTATTCCAAAATATACTAACTAACTAAGGGATCTACCAAGAACGTGAAGCGTATCTACTTATGATGTATTACTCCTTGCTAGCTATCCAATTCTACCCATTGAATTGTCACGTCCTATTGATGGTTGAATTGTCACGTCCTTATTCCTAGTTGCGTTGTGTGTCTAAGGTTATAGGGTATGCTTTTCTCCTAACTCTTTGAATTCACCTTTAAGTGTAGTAAACAAAATCCACTAAATCATTCATAAACTAACTTTAAGGTTATCTTTGATTTAGTAAACGAAATCCACCAAGTCATTCATAAACTATCAAAGATGTATCAAGTATTAAACACAACGATAGCCTAGTCGCACTCCTAAGCTAATTACAATTAAGATAAGAGACAACCAATCAAACAAGAGACAGTAGGATGCAAGAATTATAAACTAAACCAATTAGACTCATTGAAATTGTCACACCCTAACGATGAAGATAGACACAAGCATCACTAAGAAATCAATAAGATCTAATTAATTATATACAAGTTTCACACAATCATAAGCAAACACTAGGTGAATTAGCCAAGCATAATTAATGAAGAGCAAGCAACAATTATGATAATTGAAGACATACCATAGGATTGGATTAACAAACAAACCAACACACAATGTTTATAGAGTGTTTGGAACCCTTTAAGTTCTTGGAAAAACACCTACCTAAACCACGAATCGGACTTAGGGTTTAGGGCTTACAAAAGTGAAGTTATAATGTTATATTTATAGGCGATTTTCGGCAAAGAGAGTGGCGTCACACCTAAAGAGTGTGACGTCGCGACATCTTTTTTCACCAAATTGTAGATTTTCTCGTTCGGTCGCGTGGGCTTTGAATCACCTAATCCGAGTTCGTATGCAAAAGTTATGGCCAAAACAATATCAACTACTTGGCAGATGTTGTGACTTGATTAGCTTGTGACGGCCACCTTAAGGTTGTGACGCCGTCCCTTCAATCTCGACGCCGTCTGGATCAAATCTAGGCCGTCCGAGTAGCGACGGCCTATTCCTTTAGAACCGACGTCGTCCTTGAAAACATGCAATTTCGCTCGAGCCGTCGCAAAATGCCTTCCCGACGGCGTCGCAGATATGCTGATGACGCCGTCGCTTTATGTTTCAAAGACTTTGAGTGTCTCGATTCGACTTTGGCCATTTTCTTCGTATATTCGCGCTTTTTGTCCAAATAAGCATCATTCCAAAGATTTTGCCTTCAAGAGACCTAAAAGTGAAAAGGAACGATATTAAGCAATAACGGATACAAAAGTGATCGAATAAGGGCTTAAATGACCCTCAAAAGGTACCTTTTAAAACCTTATCAAATATCCCTACACTTGGTATTTGCTTGTCCTCAAGCAAATGTGCTTTTAGCCAATTAATTTATAAGTTGGGGTCATGAAGCATCCATTCAAAACGGTCCACAACACATATAAGCCCATAAAAGTCATAACAAGCACGGAATTACATACTAGCACCTCACATGGGGTGTTTGGATACTCACATCTCTCTCGGTGTATATATGAAATATAACAAATCGAAATGGAAGATAAACACTCATTAACCGGTCCTAGTACATAGATTACCATAGGCTCGAGAATAGATCAAACCTCCGTCGCTTTGGCGAAGCACCTAGGAAAGACTATCAAAGAGGTCTTTTAAAGGGTTGTAATGTTAGGCTTACGGTAGGGAAATGAAGGGTTTGGTGGAATAGGCTATTTAGTGGTGGATAGTCAAAATCTCTATGTTGCAAGTATACGAAGAATGGCGTTGCTAAGCCAAGACTCGACACTCTAAAACTCTAGGCAACGAAAATAAACAAACATAATTTAAAAGATAGATGTAGGATGGTAGCCCGTATGTTTTTTTTTTTTTTTTTTTTTTTTTTTTTTTTTTTTTTTTTTTTTTTTTTTTTTTTTTTTTTTTTTTTTTTTTTTTTGCATACACTTTTACTCTACCATCCTCTACGGTACATCAAAATGATAGGGATTTATAGACACATCCCTACACTTGAGTTTTTATTACTCTAACACTAATTTGACCCGAATTGAAAAGATCAAAACACTTGGAGTACATTATTATGCAAACA
The DNA here is from genome assembly GCA_022545495.1 of Chrysanthemum lavandulifolium. NCBI lineage: Eukaryota > Viridiplantae > Streptophyta > Magnoliopsida > Asterales > Asteraceae > Chrysanthemum > Chrysanthemum lavandulifolium. The sequence goes on along the minus strand of CM040245.1, from coordinate 113,546,393 downwards.
AAGGAATTTGAGTTTAACGTTCTCTTTCCTATATTTCATAAACTTTAACTTTTCCCATGAATCCCAATCATCCCAAAATCAGATACAAAGGATATGACTCGACTTAGCAACTCATGCAAGCAACCGATAATTGAACTAAGGGTTTTAGGTGATAACATAAATTTGCACTAAAAGTGAGTGCAATAAAGGGTAGGCTAAGGCGATTTGGGTGTATATTTGGGGTGGGGTGTAAACAATGCTCTTCATTGATATTCCGAAAACCGAAACATCACGAGAACCGCGAAAAGGATAGGCTCGAGGGGTTAACTAGGGTATCGTGTACTAAAGATGAGTACAACGCAAAGGGTGTGGGGAATTACTCAACCGAGGTGGAAGAAGTAATTATATTACGGTATCAAACAAGGGTTTATCCTAATGCCTCTTATCATTTAGTTATTCCTAACTACACAAGTGTAGTCTCACTAGCGATCTCGGAATGCATCACAAAACAAGTTCTAGAATCTAATATACTACCGGTTCACACTCTAAGCATTAAAGATGAATGCTTTAATTCCTACTAATCTAAGGCGATCCTCACATTTTGGGTGGAATTTAGGTGGTAAAGGGTTTTGTGCTAGTCATGCAACTTCCTATCCATGAGACGCTTTTGTTAAGACTAATGGCCCACTCCTATATGTCATGAAAAAATTTTAAATTTGTGCCAAAATTACCCTAACCTACATTTTCTCATGGTTTATTACACAAATACACTTGGACAAAGCAAATAGTCAAGGATAAGCATAGTTTCAAAGTTCCGCTTTATTTTCCTCCCTACACTTAAACCGAACATTGTCCCCAATGTTCCCGAAAGTATCAAAGTTATGATAATGGAAGGTAATTAAAACGAAAGAAACTAATACTCCCCGATTAGCTCGGTAGGATCCGTGAAAAGTGGTGGTTAAATCTTTCCAAGAAGAATTATTGCGTGAAAAGCTCCTTCCAAACTTATGTATCTTCTTCTTGTTAAACAAAACCCGCACACTTGAAGAAAACAAACAACCCAACGCATCAAACCGAACAAAGAAAAATCACAACAAGATGTAATTCCGCACTTAGATAAGATATAATGCTTGTGGAATGGATGTTTGCGATTTTCTAGAAAATTAAGACCGGAAAATTCCAAAATTTACAAGTAGCACGTAAAACGAGAAAAAGTTAGAAGTTGTTTTACTCCCGACGACGCCGTCAGTTGCGACTCGACGCCGTCAGTTATCATGACAAAACCGGTGCGATTTTCGAAAAATTCGGAAAATTTTTATCTTTAAAATGGAAAAATTTCGCAATAACATCCATTATGACTCGATACAAGCATTTGACTCGAACAACACACATGTATATCTTTTAAATAATTGTAATTCTCATGTTCACGTTTCTTTTGAAAAACGTGTGTAATCCTCCCTACACTTATCCCTTATGTAAAATACCTTTATATGTAATTAAGGCGAGGTTAAAAACAAAATAAAGCATTTTTACAAATTTAAACATGAGAATAAACAATCAATGAAAGATATACGACACACAAATGAAAATGAAAAACAAATATACATGGGTTGCCTCCCAAGAAGCGCTTGTTTTTGTTCGAGTCACGAGCCTGACTCTACCCTTATTTAACAGATAAAGGGGAAGTTTTCCCTACACTTAAGTTCAAGTGCGGGTGATAGTAGCGATACACACCCTTAGGGTGGAAATATGCCACGTGAGGTGAAGGGGGTGTGTGAATGGCTTCCTTCATCCTAAAACTACCCGGACTAAATTGGTTGATGGGTGGGTCGGTTCCTCGTTTATTTAAGGATGGAAGTAAAGATTGAGGTTCCGGCTCATCAACACTAGGAAATTCCCTAGAACTAAGAATAAGACCGAGACTACAAGTATTCAAACCTATATTCTCTAGTTGCGTTTGGTTCAAATGTTCTACCTCCATTGGGATTCCTAAAGTCTCTTCTACTACTTCGGGTAAGTCACGTGCGGTGTGTATGCCTTAAATGATGGTGGGACTTGTGGGATACCTTGTGGGTCTAGACTTATCACCTTATCCTCAATCACATCTACATCATCTATATGCTCGTCATGTATTATTTCCTTAGGTCGTGATGAAACCAACTCTAGTAATTGATCCAACTTATGGTTTAATGCTTGGTTGCTTACCATAAACTTTTCATAAATTTGGTCGGTTCTCCTAAGGGCCTCACTAAAAATAGTTTCTAAACACGGAGGTTGTTCACGAAAGTCTATCCTAGGTGAAGGATCAAACGAAGCATAGGTTTCACTAGATGAGGTATTTTGTGGGCTTGATGGAATGGTGAAATCCTCAAAAGGTTTATGGACTTGGTTACTTTCTTCCCACCATCTTGAATAATCCACTTTGGTAATATCATAATTTCTTATGAAAAAACCTAATCGCGGATATAGTGGATTCGCGTTCTCCATAATGGTGAACGGAAGAGTCAATGGAAAAGTTTTACGAACAAAGGCACAAAGAAGGGGGATAGACTACGAGGAAGCTAATAAAAAGAAAAAAATCTCACTTGATAGGAATCTTGTGAGTAGACCTAAACGAGATAGAAATCAAGCCTAAACAATAACTATTCCCGCAGCCGCGCCAAAACTTGATAACGCTACACGCGTCGCTCGGGGTCAAAGGAACTTCCTTTTCTTCGAGCAAGTTTTATAACACCCCAGGCAAGTGAACCTAATCGTTGTAGTGTAGTAATTAGGGTAAGCCACGGGCATTGATATCGTTCTCTAGGGAATAGTGTCGTTAGGTGAATTGTATGTCGAATTAAGTCTAAAGGTGAGGATGATTATTTTGTATTTTTATATTTTATGGAATGGAAAGGTACGAATCTCGGGTTTGATTTGGGGTGGAATTAGTTGCTAGCCAACTATTCCAAAATATACTAACTAACTAAGGGATCTACCAAGAACGTGAAGCGTATCTACTTATGATGTATTACTCCTTGCTAGCTATCCAATTCTACCCACCGAATTGTCACGTCCTATTGATGGTTGAATTGTCACGCCCTTATTCCTAGTTGCGTTGTGTGTCTAAGGTTATAGGGTATGCTTTCTCCCTAACTCTTTGAATTCACCTTTAAGTGTAGTAAACAAAATCCACTAAATCATTCATAAACTAACTTTAAGGTTATCTTTGATTTAGTAAACGAAATCCACCAAGTCATTCATAAACTATCAAAGATTTATCAAGTATTAAACACAACGATAGCCTAGTCGCACTCCTAAGCTAATTACAATTAAGATAAGAGACAACCAATCAAACAAGAGATGAGGATGCAAGAATTATAAACTAAACCAATTAGACTCATTGAAATTGTCACACCCTAATGATGAAGATAGACACAAGCATCACTAAGAAATCAATAAGATCTAATTAATTATATACAAGTTTCACACAATCATAAGCAAACACTAGGTGAATTAGCCAAGCATAATTAATGAAGAGCAAGCAACAATTATGATAATTGAAGACATACCATAGGATTGGATTAACAAACAAACCAACACACAATGTTTATAGAGTGTTTGGAACCCTTTAAGTTGTCGAAAACACCTACCTAAACCCCGAATCGGACTTAGGGTTTAGGGCTTACAAAAGTGAAGTTATAATGTTATATTTATAGGCGATTTTCGTCGGCAAAGAGTGACGGCGCCACACCTAAAGAGTGACGCGTCGCGACATCTTTTTTCAAACAAATTGTAGATTTTCTCGCTCGGTCGCGCTGGCTTTTGAATCACCTAAACCGAGTTCGTATGCAAAAGTTATGGCCAAAACAATATCAACTACTTGCGCATGTTGTGACTTGATTAGCTTGTGACGGCCACCTTATTCGTGTGACGCCGTCCCTTCAATCTCGACGCCGTCTGGATCAAATCTAGGCCGTCCGAGTAGCGACGGCCTATTCCTTTAGAACCGACGTCGCCCCTTGAAAACATGCAATTTCGCTCGAGCCGTCGCAAAATGCCTTCCGACGGCGCCGCAGATATGCTTGACGCCGTCGCTTTATGTTTCAAAGACTTTGAGTGTCTCGATTCGACTTTGGCCATTTTCTTCAGATATTCGCGCCTTTTGTCCAAATAAGCATCATTCCAAAGATTTTGCCTTCAAGAGACCTAAAAGTGAAAAGGAACGATATTAAGCAATAACGGATACAAAAGTGATCGAATAAGGGCTTAAATGACCCTCAAAAGGTACCTTTAAAACCTTATCAAATATCCCTACACTTGGTATTTGCTTGTCCTCAAGCAAATGTGCTTTTAGCCAATTAATTTATAAGTTGGGGTCATGAAGCATCCATTCAAAACGGTCCACAACACATATAAGCCCAATAAAAGTCATAACAAGCACGGAATTACATACTAGCACCTCACATGGGGTGTTTGGATACTCACATCTCTCTCGGTGTATATATGAAATATAACAAATCGGAAATGGAAGATAAACACTCATTAACCGGTCCTAGTACATAGATTACCATAGGCTTGAGAATAGATCAAACCTCCGTCGCTTTGGCGTAAGCACCTAGGAAAGACTATCAAAGAGGTCTTTAAAGGGTTGTAATGTTAGGCTTACGGTAGGAAATGAAGGGTTTGGTGGAATAGGCTATTTAGTGGTGGATAGTCAAAATCTCTATGTTGCAAGTATATACGAAGAATGGCGTTGCTAAGCCAAGACTCGACACTCTAAAACTCTAGGCAACGAAAATAAACAAACATAATTTAAAAGATAGATGTAGGATGGTAGCCCGTATTTTTTTTTTTTTTTTTTTTTTTTTTTTTTTTTTTTTTTTTTTTTTTTTTTTTTTTTTTTTTTTTTTTTTTTTTTTTTTATACACTTTTACTCTACCATCCTCTACGGTACATCAAAATGATAGGGATTTATAGACACATCCCTACACTTGAGTTTTTATTACTCTAACACTAATTTGACCCGAATTGAAAAGATCAAAACACTTGAGTACATTATTATGCAAACAAAGGAATTTGAGTTTAACGTTCTCTTCCTATATTTCATAAACTTTAACTTTTCCCATGAATCCCAATCATCCCAAAATCAGATACAAAGGATATGACTCGACTTAGCAACTCATGCAAGCAACCGATAATTGAACTAAGGGTTTTAGGTGATAACATAAATTTGCACTAAAAGTGAGTGCAATAAAGGGTAGGCTAAGGCGATTTGGGTGTATATTTGGGGTGGGGTGTAAACAATGCTTTTCATTGATATTCCGAAAACCGAAACATCACGAGAACCGCGAAAAGGATAGGCTCGAGGGGTTAACTAGGGTATCGTGTACTAAAGATGAGTACAACGCAAAGGGTGTGGGGAATTACTCAACCGAGGTGGAAGAAGTAATTATATTACGTGTATCAAACAAGGGTTTATCCTAATGCCTCTTATCATTTAGTTATTCCTAACTACACAAGTGTAGTCTCACTAGCGATCTCGGAATGCATCACAAAACAAGTTCTAGAATCTAATATACTACCGGTTCACACTCTAAGCATTAAAGATGAATGCTTTAATTCCTACTAATCTAAGGCGATCCTCACATTTTGGGTGGAATTTGGGTGGTAAAGGGTTTTGTGCTAGTCATGCAACTTCCTATCCATGAGACGCTTTTGTTAAGACTAATGGCCCACTCCTATATGTCATGAAAAATTTTAAATTTGTGCCAAAATTACCCTAACCTACATTTTCTCATGGTTTATTACACAAATACAATTTGGACAAAGCAAATAGTCAAGGATAAGCATAGTTTCAAAGTTCCGCTTTATTTTCCTCCCTACACTTAAACCGAACATTGTCCCCAATGTTCCCGAAAGTATCAAAGTTATGATAATGGAAGGTAATTAAAACGAAAGAAACTAATACTCCCCGATTAGCTCGGTAGGATCCGTGAAAAGTGGTGGTTAAATCTTTCCAAGAAGAATTATTGCGTGAAAAGCTCCTTCCAAACTTATGTATCTTCTTCTTGTTAAACAAAACCCGCACACTTGAAGAAAACAAACAACCCAACGCATCAAACCGAACAAAGAAAAATCACAACAAGATGTAATTCCGCACTTAGATAAGATATAATGCTTGTGGAATGGATGTTTGCGATTTTCTAGAAAATTAAGACCGGAAAATTCCAAAAATTTACAAGTAGCACGTAAAACGAGAAAAAGTTAGAAGTTGTTTTCTCCTCCCGACGCCGTCAGTTGCGACTCGACGCCGTCAGTTATCATGACAAAAACGGTCTCGCGATTTTCGGAAAAATTCGGAAAATTTTTATCTTTAAAACTGGAAAATTTCGCAATAACATCCATTATGACTCGATACAAGCATTTGACTCGAACAAACACACATGTATATCTTTTAAATAATTGTAATTCTCATGTTCACGTTTCTTTTGAAAACGTGTGTAATCCTCCCTACACTTATCCCTTATGTAAAATACCTTTATATGTAATTAAGGCGAGGTTAAAAACAAAATAAAGCATTTTACAAATTTAAACATGAGAATAAACAATCAATGAAAGATATACGACACACAAATGAAAATGAAAACAAATATACATGGGTTGCCTCCCAAGAAGCGCTTGTTTTTGTTCGAGTCACGAGCCCGACTCTACCCTTATTTAACAGATAAAGGGAAGTTTTCCCACACTTAAGTTCAAGTGCGGGTGATAGTAGCGATACACACCCTTAGGGTGGAAATATGCCACGTGAGGTGAAGGGGTGTGTGAATGGCTTCCTTCATCCTAAAACTACCCGGACTAAATTGGTTGATGGGTGGGTCGGTTCCTCGCTTATTTAAGGATGGAAGTAAAGATTGAGGTTCGGCTCATCAACACTAGGAAATTCCTAGAACTAAGAATAAGACCGAGACTACAAGTATTCAAACCTATATTCTCTAGTTGCGTTTGGTTCAAATGTTCTACCTCCATTGGGATTCCTAAAGTCTCTTCTACTACTTAGGGTAAGTCACGCGGTGTGTATGCCTTAAATGATGGTGGGACTTGTGGGATACCTTGTGGGTCTAGACTTATCACCTTATCCTCAATCACATCTACATCATCTATATGCTCGTCATGTATTATTTCCTTAGGTCGTGATGAAACCAACTCTAGTAATTGATCCAACTTATGGTTTAATGCTTGGTTGCTTACCATAAACTTTTCATAAATTTGGTCGGTTCTCCTAAGGGCCTCACTAAAATAGTTTCTAAACACGGAGGTTGTTCACGAAAGTCTATCCTAGGTGAAGGATCAAACGAAGCATAGGTTTCACTAGATGAGGTATTTTGTGGGCTTGATGGAATGGTGAAATCCTCAAAAGGTTTATGGACTTGGTTACTTTCTTCCCACCATCTTGAATAATCCACTTTGGTAATATCATAATTTCTTATGAAAAAACCTAATCATGGATATAGTGGATTCGCGTTCTCCATAATGGTGAACGGAAGAGTCAATGGAAAAGTTTTACGAACAAAGGCACAAAGAAGGGGATAGACTACGAGGAAGCTAATAAAAGAAAAAAATCTCACTTGATAGGAATCTTGTGAGTAGACCTAAACGAGATAGAAATCAAGCCTAAACAATAACTATTCCCGCAGCAGCGCGCCTAAAACTTGATAACGCTACACGCGTCGCTCGGGGTCAAAGGAACTTCCTTTTCTTCGAGCAAGTTTTATAACACCCTAGGCGGTGAACCTAATCGTTGTAGTGTAGTAATTAGGGTAAGCCACGGGCATTGATATCGTTCTCTAGGGAATAGTGTCGTTAGGGTGAATTGTATGTCGAATTAAGTCTAAAGGTGAGGATGATTATTTTGTATTTTTATATTTTATGGAATGGAAAGGTACGAATCTCGGGTTTGGATTTGGGGGTGGAATTAGTTGCTAGCCAACTATTCCAAAATATACTAACTAACTAAGGGATCTACCAAGAACGTGAAGCGTATCTACTTATGATGTATTACTCCTTGCTAGCTATCCAATTCTACCCACCGAATTGTCACGTCCTATTGATGGTTGAATTGTCACGCCCTTATTCCTAGTTGCGTTGTGTGTCTAAGGTTATAGGGTGTGCTTTCTCCTAACTCTTTGAATTCACCTTTAAGTGTAGTAAACAAAATCCACTAAATCATTCATAAACTAACTTTAAGGTTATCTTTGATTTAGTAAACGAAATCCACCAAGTCATTCATAAACTATCAAAGATTTATCAAGTATTAAACACAACGATAGCCTAGTCGCACTCCTAAGCTAATTACAATTAAGATAAGAGACAACCAATCAAACAAGAGATGAGGATGCAAGAATTATAAACTAAACCAATTAGACTCATTGAAATTGTCACACCTAATGATGAAGATAGACACAAGCATCACTAAGAAATCAATAAGATCTAATTAATTATATACAAGTTTCACACAATCATAAGCAAACACTAGGTGAATTAGCCAAGCATAATTAATGAAGAGCAAGCAACAATTATGATAATTGAAGACATACCATAGGATTGGATTAACAAACAAACCAACACACAATGTTTATAGAGTGTTTGAAACCCTTTAAGTTGTTGGAAAACACCTACCTAAACCCGGAATCGGACTTAGGTTTAGGGCTTACAAAAGTGAAGTTATAATGTTATATTTATAGGCGATTTTACGTCGGCAAAGAGTGACGCGTCACACCTAAAGAGTGACGGCGTCGCGACATTTTTTCAAAGAATTGTAGATTTTCTCGTTCGGTCGCGCTGGCTTTGAATCACCTAAACCGAGTTCGTATGCAAAAGTTATGGCCAAAACAATATCAACTACTTACAAGATGTGTTGTGACTTGATTAGCTTGTGACGCGCCACCTTATTCGTGTGACGCCGTCCCTTCAATCTCGACGCCGTCTGGATCAAATCTAGGCCGTCCCGAGTAGCGACGGCCTATTCCTTTAGAACCCGACGTCGTCCTTGAAAACATGCAATTTCGCTCGAGCCGTCGCAAAATGCCTTCCCGACGGCGTCGCAGATATGCTGATGACGCCGTCGCTTTATGTTTCAAAGACTTTGAGTGTCTCGATTCGACTTTGGCCATTTTCTTCAGATATTCGCGCCTTTTTGTCCAAATAAGCATCATTCCAAAGATTTTGCCTTCAAGAGACCTAAAAGTGAAAAGGAACGATATTAAGCAATAACGGATACAAAAGTGATCGAATAAGGGCTTAAATGACCCTCAAAAGGTACCTTTTAAAACCTTATCATAGGATGACTTATATATTCATAACTCTTAAAAATCAATGAAAAGTGGTACAACATCATATGACTTGCATGTTTTTGCTCAAATATGATGAAATGGATATGAAATGAATATGAAAGATGAAAAATGGACATGAGATGCTTACTAGTTAACTTGATGAGGTTTATGATCAATGGTTTAATCCTAATCACCCAAGGTTTTTATTTCAAAACCTTAATCAAGAGTGTAACTAGAGTGTAAATAACTTGACTATAAAATTTTTGATGAACTCTTCTTCTTTCTTTAGGATGACCGGTTCTCAATAGATGGGAGAAGAGAAATGGTTTTACACTTAGTGAATTTTGAGTTGAATGTGCAAGTAGTTTGAGTATAATATGGGGTAAAAGCCATAAAATAACAATGTACTTTTCAAATTTTGCCGACTTGAAACACTTACTTTTTATTACATTAGTTCATTATCTTTCAAAATTTGTTCGACTTCACCCATATGACCCGCTTATATTAAAATAATAACATAAATGACTATATTAACCTCGGCATATGGGTGAAGTCAGAACAAATTTTGAAAGTTCGTTGGTGAATTCGGAACAAATTTTAAAGAATACAAAGCTAATATAATATTATTTTAATATAAGCGGGTCATATGGGTGAAGTTGGAACAAATTTTAAAAGTTCGTTGGTGAACTAAGGTAATAAAAAAGTAAGTGTTTCAAGTCGGCAAAATTTGAAAAGTACGTTGTTATTTTATGGCTTTTACCCTATAATATGATATATAGTTAGATATTTTGTAAATTTTCAAATGACTCACCATGTTGGTCGACTAACATGAGAAGATAAATTAAAACACTTATTTTATATAATATAATGTATAAGTAGTTTAGTAATGTATAGTTATTTAGGATAGATGGTAACTTGTATACACATTTGAGTATTTAGGGTAGCGTTAATTAAAAATAAATTTTAACGGTCAAAATAAAACATATTGATGTCATAAAATTATAAAAATATATTTCTTGCATGAATTGAGTGAATAAATATTTATCGTGTTGAATTTACTTAAAACCGTCGAATTTATATAAACATACAGTTTATATACTAATTAAATTTAAAACACCGGGTAAACTAATAATAATATTTTTATAGACTTAATATGAGTATAAAAATATATTGTGATAAATTTTGGAAGTATCGGATCAATTGTTCAAAATAATTATTTACGCGATAGCGTTTATTTAATAAGTTATTATGCGTTTAACGTGAAATGCAAAACCATGCATGAACTAATATGATGAATATTGAGTTTGAGAAATGACCGGAAATTGAGAATTGTGACAGTTAGGCTCGTAGAGTATGACGAAATGATCTAAAGACTAAAGAAGATTCTATTTGGTGTTCTTGTGTTTAATTCAAAGCATGTAAACTATTAGGTTTTTGAGAGATTTGTTTTAAAACTAATATTAACCTAAAGACAATAAAATAAAATGTAAGGAAAGTATATGTTGTGTAAACGATATTATTTGTCTAGTGTACACTACTCTTTATTAATTGTTAGCTATACATATTGAATATGTCACGCCTTAATTATTGGTATATTGAACGTCCTAGATTATTGTGGTATCTTGGTCTAACTTCTATACCCCATAACAAATAGCCTAGTGCATTGGCTTAACTCCTACACCCTATAACAAATAACCTAGTGCCTTGGCCCAACTTCTAAAACTATATATTACGCATCAATCATCCAAACTTTTAACGTATCACAAGTCAACACCGCTTGGTACACCTGTGTCTCACATAAACAAACAAATAACGCTAAGTGAATCAGAAAAGCCAATAACCTAGGCAAATTCAAAAGTTTATATAGATCTTAGTTCAACAATAAATTGTTGTTGCGAATTTATTATCTTTGTAGAACTATTCAATAATCGGATATTAGATAAATGTAATCACCAACAAGGAATCAATAGATACATATAATTACTAACAAGTTTCATGCAATCCTAGATAACTACTAAGTGATATAGCCTAGCATAGAATACGAAAGAAGAACAAGTAAAGACACAATCAAAGCAAACAATGATAAAAATGACTGGATGATTAATGAATAATGTTATCATGGTGTTATGCTTGATAAATAATGAAGAAAAATTTGGCTAGGATTTATCGACGAACCGGAATGGCCATTGGTTCCCGGTGGAATTGGTTAGACTGACGGTTGGACCAAAGGTTAGGTTTCCGGCGATGTTGCAATGCACCGCTATATATGGTGGTTCTTTGTTAGATTTCAATGTATACACTAACATATGGTGGTTTCTAGCGACATTTATCATATTTTCATCGAGTTTGCATGTTTCGCGCCATTTCCGGCAAGATTCCGTGTTTCTGCGAGTCTTTTAAAGCTTTTGACCGGTTTTACCCGATTCACGCTTGTTCGATGTCACACGTTTGGCCGGAGTTTTAAATAGGTCGACCTTCCATTTCTCGGTTGAACCGCCTGCTCGGGTCTGATTTTCAAAATACTGGTTTAAATTTAGGTGAAAATGATGGATTCACGGGTTCATTTTAAGCCAGCGAGTTAGGTACAAACTGAACCAAGTTTTGAATTGAGTACATGCATTACATCTATTTAAGATCCTATTTCAGTCAATTTATTTCCAAAGTAATGGCTTGAAAGTCCCCTTTTGTCAAGTTGTTTTCATTTCAAAGAGGGTTAATTATACAGATTGGCCATGAACTTTCAAAAAAATTTAATGTTAGGTAATGAACTTTCAAAAATATTTTTATCACCCATAAAACTTTGATGTTGTGTTCCATTGATACCTATATGAGTTATGTTTGCAATCTGTTACCATTAATACGGCATTTTAGTGATGTTACCCTTTCATCCCCTTTATCTTCATTTATTTCAAAAATAGGTATAAACCCTTTTGATTTTACCCCCTTCATCCCTTTCAACCCATCACCAGCAGCCCAACCTTCTACCACTGCTACCCATACGTCCCCACACCATATATCCTGACAACAAACATGAACAAGTCATCCTAAAAATAAATAAATAAAAAAATGTATTAATTGTAACAAACACGCCATATATCCTGACAACAAACATGAAATGAGTAGGTATTAGTTTATTTGCAAGTGTTTGGTATTTTTTTTTTTTTATTATCATGACTAATAAGTGTCATTCCTACTCATTTGATTTACTTACTTTAACAACTGAAAATGAGAAGACTAAACTCTAGCTGATCCCGAACCTTGGGAAGATCAAATCAGCAGACACGAAGGAGAGATTAGTTCTGCATCCTTTGTTTAGGAAGTTATGTGTGAGGTGGTGAGAGACAATCTCGAGACTTGTCTTGTGATTGATAAGTATAACATGCCATATTTTGCATCAATGGTAGATGATGTTTTGCCCCAGTTGAATAGTAACTAGCTTCACTTCTTGAGTCTTTCAGCTTGAAAAGGCCCACGAGGCGTGTTTGGATGCTCAGAAACGATTGGCTGACATACAATCTAAGAATTTAAGCACAAACAATTGGCTCACATTTGCATTTTTCATTGAAAAGATAAAAAGACATATTTTGATTTGATTTTGTTTTTGGATTCGTTTTGATTTATGAGATAATTAATTGATTTTGTAAATGACTGTTAAAATTAGGGTTTATGAAGCAAGAGCGAAAAAAAAGGGAAATGATGATATAAGAGGTTATATGTGGTCACATGGGCCCACGATGGTGAAACGTCATACGGCCTATAATAGAACGTAACATCAAAGTTTTATGGGTGATAATAATATTTTAAAAGTTCATTACCTAACCTAACTTTAAAAATTTTGAAAATTTATGACCAATCTGTAAAATTAACCCTAGTTTTCTTTCAAAGTTTACCAAAATTGTGTCCCAAACTCTAAAACTAGACTAGAATTTGAAGATATAAAATGTCAATGAAACCAAGAAATTTTACATTGGATCAAAACTAATTTAGTGACTTGAGCCCAAACTCTAGAATTTTGTTATAGTCTTTCAAAATCTATTAAAATTAAATGATATTTCATGTATCTTGTAAAAGTAAGTTTTAACTTATCTCTACATATTTGTAGTTTTATCTTCGCTTTCAACATGATTTAATTTTTTACAAACATAACTTATTTATAGTTTCGAGCTAGTTGAGGATCATTTGAAGGAACTTACTCCAAACACAATATATATATATATATATATATATATATATATATATATATATATATATATATATATATATATATATATATATATATATATATATATAGAATCGATTGATTGAAAAGGTTTTATTTTGAGAAGATTGAGAAGGTTTTTATTTTGTGAAGATTGAGAAGGTTTTCAAAAACGATAGATTTTTAACTTTGATTCATGTTTTTCAAACGTAAAACTCATTTTAATGTGATAAAAATTTTAAATGTGTAAAAAAATTTGAATCAATGTTAAAGATCTCTCGATTTTGTGATATATGTAGAATACTGAATCATTTATACAAATTTAATGAATCATCATCATAACTCGAGTTTAACAATGATTTGTGAATCAAATTTGTGATTTATAGATTCGATTCACCATAAAATGATGTTTACTTGTGAATCAAATAAAAAACATGAATCAATTTGCTCAAATGAATATTTCTCAATCTTCTCAAAATAAAGACCTTCTCAATGGAACCGAGCCTATATATATATATATATATATATATATATATATATATATATATATATATATATATATATATATATATATATATATATATATATATATATATATATATATATATATATATTCGCTTTTATTTTGAGAAGATTGAGAAATCTTCGCTTGAACAAACCGATTCATGTTTTTGATTTGATTCACAAGTAAACATCATTTTATGGTGAATCGAATCTATAAAATCACAAATTTGATTCATAAATCATTGTTAAAATCGAGTTATGATGATGATTCATTAAATTTGTACAGATGATTTAGTATTCTACATATATCGCTAAATCGAGATATTTTTAACATTGATTCAAATTATTTTTACAGATTTTGAATTTTAATCACATTAAAATGAGTTTTACGCTTGAAAAACATGAATCAAAGTTAAAAATCTATCGTTTTAGAAAACCTTCTCAATCTTCTCAAAATAAAACCTTCTCATCCGATCCGATATATATATATATATATATATATATATATATATATATATATATATATATATATATATATATATATATATATATATATATATATATATATATATATATAAAGAGAGAGAGATATTGCATCATTTAAAAAGTTGATCTCAAGAGAAAAGTGAGAGAAGTGATCTCAACCGTTAGATCACCCCCTCTTCCCCTCCTTTTTTTCACACCAAACTACAGGGACCTAACTGTACCTTCCTTCATTTCTAAGGGATGGTTTTGTAAATTCACACTTTTATATATATAATGCCTAAATTATTTTCATTTTTTCTTTCTTCTTTCTATTATTCCAGGCTCGATATTTTTTTCTCTCCCAATATAATAAACACGACATCAGATTAAATCATCTCATTCAACACTTGATCTTTCTATAATTTCACTTCACAATGAACAAATCGATGAAATCATCTCGTTAAATTTCTCATATTCACGCTTATTAGTTTTTATAATTTCTCAAATCGATGAACAAAGTAAGTTTATTAACATATTTCAGTTTTAATTTTGTTATTTTCGTTATATAAGATCAACTATAAAGTTGATCTACGTGTTTGCTAGAGTTTATTTGTGCTAATTGTTGTTTTTTATGAGTTAGGGTTTTGTTTTATGATTTTTTTATTAGGTAATCATCATGTTTGTTCATAGATGTATTGGTTTCTAAGAGTTTTATGATGTGATGCATTGTATAGTTTAGTTATATGAATCAAATTTGAGAAAAAAAAAGAGATGTACAACATGTTTACAAAAACTGCACACCAAGTGTTTGATAAAATGCTTGAACGTGAGTTTATAACTACGATGCACTAATTTTACACTGTGATGGCCTAGTTTTTGTGATTAGACTTTAGTTACATTGTGATGCCCTATTAATTTAGGCAGGAGGATTTTAAATTTGGATGAAAACATTGACTAAGACAATTCTATCAACTTCAGGTTTGTTACTACTATATGGATTTTAGTTATATTATGTAGTTTTAAGTTATTTGTGTTTACTCGCAACATAACTCGAGGACCATTTATCGAAAGACACTTAAAAGCAAAAACAATCACCTTGTTAAGCACTGATGAACTGTAGTTAACCTTATGGTTAAATATATTAGTTGTTATGTAGTAATGATGTGTATATTTCATTCCAACCATCTTTAAAGTGCAGAAGATTCATTTGTAAGATTTAGTTGCCTTCCTTTTTCATATTCCTCTCAAGTATGAACTCTATCTGTCAATTTATTACAATTTAAATTGGATGAGAAATAAAGGAATATGCATAGTTTGCTTATATATATAATGTATGCAATTAGATTTAGTTTAGCACATTATTTTTCTCGTGATCTCATCATATAAGTTCCCTCGTTAGGTTTTAAAGCCACTAAACCACTTTTGGAATCACTTGATTTGCATTTATTTACACTTGTTTATTTTAATTCTGAAAGGAAAAAGAGGCACCAGCTTCCAAATTTGGTAACATATTGTATGTATGGTAGAGCACAAGCCTGACTCGTAAGTTTATGTGATGTGTACCTAATCAGTTGAGAAGGAATACAGGGTTTCTACGGATTAAAGGCTGCTACGAATAATTGAATATTTTGAAAGGTCTATGATGAAATATATGTTAACCAACTGATGCCAAGAATTATTTAGTGTGATGCATTACTTTTATACATTGTGATGCACTTATATTTAGCCTTTTGTTGAATTATGCAGGTTTTGCTTTCTTTCTCTGGAGTGACTATCAAATAATCGTCAAAACAGTTTCAGCTATCAACTGAAGTGGATTCCTCATATTGATGTAGGACAAAAACTATTTGATGTAGGACAAAAACTATTTGAAGGAGCTATATTTTTGTTGTTGTTTCAAACATTGTTGTTATTTTATATTTTTTTTCTACCCTTTTATATGTTCACTCACACGCTTTATGAAACTTCCTTTTGAGGGTTATATATTACTGTTTTTTGGCAGCTAACCAACATCGTGTTGCAAAATATATATGAATTTGGAATGGTAACATGTATTTATTTTCATCTTTTGTTTGTTGCACTTTAGACTTTGGTTTTTCTACTATATGGTTTGTGTTCACTATGAGTTTTTATTTTCTGCGCTTTTTATGTTTGACTTTATAGTTCGAATGCATTTTGAGCACTCGTGTTTTCAACCAAAATCATGACCTATTAAACACCTATAGCCAACATTTACTTGCCAACATTAATTTAAACATTACTTGAAGAAAACAAAATTTTTAAGCATCTATAGGCAACATTTACTTACCAACATTAAATTTGCTACAAAACATTACTTGAAGAAAACAAAATGTTTAAGTAGAGTACAACTTTCGTTCAGATTCAATGATACAACTAAACAATTGCCTCATACAAAAAAATTATGCCAATCGATTAAAAAAATGCAGATAGAACAAAGAATAGATGACTACTAATCATATATAATCTCATTCTAAATATATGAATTTAGAACAGTAGTGACATACATAATAATAACAGCAATAACATTACTAAATAACTGATGCACTAAAATACCTCAAACGGATGCCCTACTATGATACAAATCGATGCACTAAAGTACCTCAAGCGGATGCACTAAAATACAAACAGATGCACTAGATTATATTTTATGATTCAAATCATGTCATCATCGAATCTAAAATAAACGCATAGGATTACGTACTATCGATCTTCCTATACCACCGCATATACAAATAAGTTTATTCTCAATAAGCGTTGCAACCGGATGATGGTTAAATAATTGGTTGAACCGCCCGCATCTCATCATTCTTACCTCAGAGCCGAAATTTCCAAAGAAGAAAATCAAACAATGGCCGGTAAAGGTTCAAAAGTAAAATGAGTCAATTTGGTATGCTTATTACTAGATTAACTAAAAGCGGCTCAAAATGGTTACAAGACTACCACATCCGCTTAAACATACACAACGAAAAAAATGATGTGTTGCTACATACCATTCTTTCAATGAATTCAAGATGTAAACCAAAGAGTGCATTTATATCAAGATCCTCATGATTCCTATGTGTCAACCGAATATTCTAGATATCGAATATGAGAAAAAGAATTGGAAATGAGTGAGGCTTCAATATGAAACTAGATTAGAATGTCACAATTGAAATAAAACCTTACCTTTAGAGTAAGGAGCAAAGTGATCGTCTCCAAACAATGTTGTCCTCGATCAACATAATTTCAAACGGATGCACAAAAGTACCGCAAACGGAAGCCATACTATGATACAAACTGATGCACTAAAGTACCTTAAATAGATGCACTAAAATACAAATTTGAGGGAAAACTTTCACAATAACAGCTTATCTTTAATAATTGCATCTTTTCACTTCTTGATGATACAAACATTGAGTCTGACCATGTGAAAAAAGGATGAAATCTAGCTGGGAATACCTAAGTATTGAACTTATTTTGATTTTATAATACAAACGAATGCATTAAGTGCCTCAAACGGATGCAATAAAGTTCCTCAAACATATGCACTAAAGTTCCTACCAATAAACCATTCTTTATAAAATGAACAGAACTCATGTGAGCGACCATAAACGGATGCACTAAAGTACCTCAAACGGAGGCACAAAGGTATTGACTCGTATTGGTACACTATCTAGCCCGTCCATTTGCCATTTCTAGCTATAATGTGTATCTAAATCTAAACTTACGTAGCTCATTAGTGGAATATAATTTATGACCAAAATACCACCCGCTGGTATCCGTCGCATCTAGATAATCACTTTACAATGTAGCTAATAAGGATGCATTCACAACGTAGTGAAGTGGCTGAGGTCTTCCATGTTTTAATTGAATCAATCCACCTGCAAAAGATGACAATAATCATTCATCTATGACAGTCAAAAAAGGGTGAGGTACTTTAGCTACAAGGATTTATAATCACTAACTTACCTTTTGTTCTATTAAACTTTGAAAAGTATGGCAGGTATGAGCACATGATTATGCTCGTTTGGTTGTGAAACGTTTGCAACGACATACATTAAGGTTTTAAAATATTCTACAGAAAGTAAATGACCATACCCGCAGAATAATAAGGTTACAAACTTCAAGGACAGAAATAGTGTAAAGGGTGATTCCACCACCATCAATTGGATTTTTGTGTTCCACATGAGCACCATTTTAAAAGTAGCTCGAAGTGCACCGTAGACCTTCAAAAATTTTGAAGTGGTTATCTCAAAAGAACAGAAACCGAGATTTTCATGTATTCTAAAATAAAGATGAAATTAGAAACAAAAAATGAGGGGGGTTCAACCTTTATGATACAACAACTTAACCTCGATCAGTCATTCACAATCATTAAATAAACACAAACTAAGCTTAAAACAAACAAACACATAAAGCGATGTAATTATACCATGCGAATTAAGCAAATATTGATTTCGATATGCGTAAACTGAACAAACATCAATATCGCCAAATTAACGCTAAGCTTAAACATATATGTAAGTTTAAACACACTCGCTTAATCAGCTACTGACACAACAACTTAACCTTAATCAGTCATTCACAATCACTAAATAAGCACTAATCATACTCATTGATGCCCTAATATATTCATCGATGCACTAAACATACACAGTGATGCCCTAATGTGTTCATCGTTGCAGTAAACGTACAAAAATATGCCCAAGTATCTCCAATGATGCACTAAACATCTAAACGATGCCTTAATGTGTCTGATGATGCACTAATCAAACTCATGGATGTCCTAATCACACTCAGTGATGCTGCAATATGTTTAACGATGAAATAAGATGTCATATCATTACACAATATTATACAATTATATGCTCTAGCGTGTATATTGATGCTCCAAATACACAAGTAGATGCACTAAGATGTCATATAAAAACCAATCATCTTATGAACAGTGATATCACACATACACACTTTTTCTACTGATAAAATAACCAAAACAAGTAAAAATTAACATTTGACACATCAGAGTATAAATATAGTGCATCATACTTATAAAATCTCATTCAAACATTCAATCAAACACTGTGTGCGCTTTCTTTAACATGTTTTTCATGCGCTTTTATCATATTTGTTTTATATCTTGTAAAAACATGATGACATGATGATAATCATTCAAGAAAGGTTCAAAAGCATTACATCATTGATTTAAATTTAAACAATTAACAAAAATTTTGCACTTACGAGTTAAATCTTGCATTTACTTCTTTTTTAAATGATTTCTGGCTCAAAATTCACCATTTCTTCATTGGATTGTTGATCGGATTTCCAAATTAAGGGACTTACGAGCAATTTTGTGTGAAAATTAAGGTTCTGTGGTAGGATTTGGAATTTTTTTTAATAAAACAAATCGTGATGTGGGAGAAGATATTATCAGAGAGATATTTGATATGTGGATGTTATGGGTTGATAATTATCGATCTCATGAGTGTCTTTGTGGTTTGAAACAGTGGGTATGAGTTGTGCGTAATTCTCCCCTTCTTTTTTGTTAGTTTTACTTTCACCTCAAGTTTGATATGTTTCTAAAATTTACCCTATAATTATTTTTCTCACTTTTCTATCTAATTACACTTTTCTCTAGAACACACACTATATATATATATATATATATATATATATATATATATATATATATATATATATATATATATATATATATATATATATATTAAGAGCTAATAAAATCTTATGTCTTAAAAAGCTTGTGTAAACTTTGACACACAGACAAAACTTAAGTGTTGTTTGTTTATTCAGAGGCTCTGAATTTGAATTTGAACCGAACATCTAAATCTGAATCTTAGGCGTAAATGTCTGAATCTGAATCGAAAATCTTGTTAAAGTGAGGTGTTGTGTCATTTGCTTGCTCGTACTAAAATTTTTTTGGTTATTTTGTGTCAACAAGAGGCATTAAGACACCCCTCTCAAGTCTAGACCATTAAGATGTAACTACCTCTGACTGCGTTTGAACAGGAAAAAAACAAACGGTCTGAACACCCAAAACGTCTGACTAATTAAGAGGTTTGGCTCGTTAAAAGGCATTAAGAAGCTGTCAAGACATTCTTAAAAAAAAAAACTACGTTACTTTTTTTCATAAAAAAAAGAGAAGCTTGCAGATAAACTTAAGCTTAATATAACTTTGTACGTCAAATGCATCTTATCAAACGTTTTAGTAATGTCTAAAAAGTATGAATATTTAAATGTAATCTTTTATTACTAGTATTCACTGAACCCCTCCTAAAATCTTAGTCCTTCTGCATTTTTTTTTCTTTTTTCTTTTTAAACTAGCTACCCTTTTGTATTGAGTCGTGCAAAAATGCAAATACACTACATACAATAGAAGATAAACATCTCTCTATTAAATGCATTAAAACTTTAAGAGATTGTAAATATTAAAAATTAAGGAATACAACTATTCATGTAATGCTTACAATTAATTGATGGATTAACACATAGGTCAACAATTACAATTAATGTTATCATTAAACACTCTCAAAGAAATATATAATTAAAAAACACACTTGTAAAACCAAGCAACCTACTAGGAACAAAGAAACAAACAAAGAAAAATAATAATACAAACTAAGCAAAGTTCCACCACACTTTTGCTATTGTCTAAGTTATTCAAACTTAAATTTCGCTATCTTTAAATTAAAACTATTGTCAAAAAACATAAGAGGCAATTTCATATCTCCCCTCCTTATTAATCAAACACATCATTCGCCCACAAATTTGAATTACATATTACCCATCGCTGATTATCTGTTTCGTTTTAAACTAGCTACCCTTTTGTATTGAAGCCATGCAAAAATGCAAATGGTCTAGGGGTGTTCATCGGTTCGGTTGTCGGGATATTTGGTTTATTCGGTTCGGTTAGTTTGGTTAAAAAAAATTTGGGGAAAAACCGAAAACGAACTGAACCGAATAACCCGAATTACATAATTTTAATTATTTTTTCATTTTATCATATATATTTTTAGCACAAAATTTTTTTTCAAGCATAGATAATGTTATATTTATATACTAAGTAAGTAAGAGTTTTGGTGATATTCTTCTTCATATAAATATATATTTATATGAATTCGGTTTTTGGTTTTCATTGTCAAAACCATATTCAAATCGATAACCGAATATTTAATTCGGTTTGTTTGGTTTTGACCAACTCGGTTCGGTTACGAATTTAGTCTTTTTTTTTGTTCGACGGATTTCGGTTTTCGCCTCTGTAATATTACCCGATCCTTGAACACCCCCAAAATGGTCATCCATTCACCACACCTGTAAGGTCAGAATATGCTTTAGGTCATTTTAATATTTCAAACTAATTTGCAACCAAATTTTTTACAAGATTGTGTTGGTAAACGGTTGCCATCAACTTTTTTAAATAAAATCCTACCTCGGATTTTTTTTCAATTTAAACAATTCAATATCTTTTATTATGA
This sequence comes from Chrysanthemum lavandulifolium, assembly GCA_022545495.1. Taxonomy (NCBI): domain Eukaryota; kingdom Viridiplantae; phylum Streptophyta; class Magnoliopsida; order Asterales; family Asteraceae; genus Chrysanthemum; species Chrysanthemum lavandulifolium. The sequence goes on along the minus strand of CM040245.1, from coordinate 113,524,446 downwards.
AAGAGTTTATATAAAACTACAGAATCAGTTTACATGAAAGTTTAAGTTTTGAACCAAAATTGCAAAAGAATTATAAATAGTGGAGTTCGTAAAACTTTTTGAAAATCGTCGATTTTGGCTAACGAGCTTTAAAAATTCCCGTTAGTGGCCATGTGAAATGACTAATTTACCCTCGTCTTCGTCCCACAATTACCTTTTTTGAATTTGCAATTATTATCCCTCCACTATCCTCCATCTCCACAACCACCTCCCTCAAATCCCCTCTTATTTTATTTTGCAAAACTGAACGCACAGACCTCCGGTACACTTTGCAACGGTGAACATAACACAAATCTAATGCTTATAATGCATGTTGATATACCAGCACCACCCTCCACCACCACCCTCTATCACCACAAACGCTAGCAATTATTTTGGTCATGAAGCATTTGGTACACACTCTCTTCCTCATAATTTTATTTTAGGAATTGTACATGATTTTGTGATTAATCAAGATGGTTCCAAAAAAGGGGTAAAACAAGGAAGCACTTATGGTTTCATGAGTTGGCGGTCCCTCACCGCAGTTATTTTGGGTACAGCCTTTGTGAAAATATTTCATCCCTCATCCATTTCTTTAGTGATATTAATGAAAGAAGCTTTTCTAAATATTGGAATTGAGCTTCTAAAATAAATAGATGGGAATTTTGTACATCTTATATATCCGCTATCTTGTTGCTCTCCTGTTGATGATACTTTAAGAACATGAAAATCGGATTTCAGTTTAGTTTAGTTGTTACTTCTGCAGTTCTGCTTGTTCTTATTATATTTTTATTTTTTCTTCTAAGGTTTAAACTGATATTAGTTTATGATACTGCCATTCACTCATAATTGTATCTAATAAAGAACAGACCGTATCACTAGTTTATGTGCCTCAGATTTTGCATAATACTGCCATTTTTATATAAAATCAGTTTGATGTTACTTTGTGGATCACCTTCAGTATTGGATGTTTTTGTTTTTAGTTCCCATGGTAGCCATCATCAGCTAGTATTTTGGTCTTCATGTAGAACTCTGATTCCCTCTATCTTTTGTTATTTCTCATATTGCTGATCTATTTTTTATCATCGAAATTAACTTTAGTTGTTTTAATCTTGAATTGTTATCATGATTAATGCTTTTTATGAAGATGTTTCAGGTAGGAGCTATACCCCAAGGTCTTCCACCATTTTCCTTTCCTAAAGACTTTAGTGATGCGAAGTCCTTAATCCCGACTTCGTTTCTCATAACTGATGTGGCTATACTAGTACAAACAATTCTTGTTCTTTCTTCAATTGTAATAACTTCTTCTTTATATTGTTATTTACCCATTCAATGACAAAACAATTGCACTACAGGAATCTGTGGGGATTGGCAAAGCCCTTGCATCAAAAAATGGATATGAACTCAAATCACACGAGCTGAGTTCCTTGTTGCTTTGAAATCCAACGACGTAAGCTTCAAACGTGTAACAATTTTTAATTATATCCTTGTTGATACTACTTATGTCATTTGAAATAAGAAATCCCAAACACCCCTATTAAAGGTTATGTAGTTTGTGTGTGGTGAAATATGATTAAGATTATGCGTTGGAGTAGTATCGATCCTATTGACAATGTTGATGCAACTAAACAACCCTGAAATGCAAGTCCCACAATTTAATTTGTCATCAAACCTAATACACAAATGATCATTTTTATCCAACCACTCGAAAATGTTTATTTGCTTAAAAATAATCAACTAAGCACTTGAGTAATCAATCCTAAAAACCTTCTAACATGTTTAGAGTTACGAAAATGCAATGTCTCACCCTGTGCGCACCATGCTGGCTTTTTCACAGAAAGCGGATAATGCTATTACAGTTTCGGGCTTAATTCTTGATACGTAAACCACACTATTCATGCCAAATGTTGTTGCCTTTTTACCTCGAAAAGACACAAAATAACATCAAAATATGAGGCTAAAACACCTTATTTTGTCAATTAATTTAAGCTTGAGGATATATCATACATTTTTAATATTGTGTTAAACTGTAGAAGGATCAGGGAAATCGACTACAACTGATGTGGATTTTGACTATCAAAATATATCTTTTAGTATGTTAACTATAATTGCTACTTGTAATCTCTAGAGCATCAAATGCTTGACTTTCTATAGTCAAACGAGTCAACATATAGGTTCTAGATAACTTGGTGTTAGCTTCTTTAAGTAGGTAAAACAGGTAACTAGGATTAAATTAATAAAAATTTATTGAAAGTTAAAGAAGCGACCACACTCTCTGCAACTACAAAGTCCAAGTCTTCTACACAAGCAAATGTATCAGCAGCTCTCAATGTAAGAAGACACAACTTTAACAAGACACAGATTACTCAGAGAAGAAGCTTGGTTGTATGTAATTCAATGTAACAGTGTAATTAGTTGTAGTTTGATGTAATAAGCTAGTTAGGTTGAATTTTATGTTTGACCTTTTTCCTGTATAAATTATGCATTGTCACTTCATTTCAAAATAGTGAGAATTACTCCCAAATAACATTTTCTCTCAAATCTCAATATGGTATCAGAGCAAAATCCGCTCAGGCCATCATGTAACAAACTCCGACCACCGTCTAACAAACTTTGACCATCGTGTAACAAACTTTGACCACCACTCAACCACCACAGATTACTAAAACCACCAGATTTTGCCAAATTTTATCACAAGATCACTCAAATCATCATCCCAATCATAATAACACAATCAAAACTGATCAAAAACAACAAAGTCCATCAAAATCATAAAAAATTCATCAAAACAAATTTTCCTGCAAAATTTCAAACAACCTTTTCTTAATAGTTATACCACTCTAGCATCTAAAGATTCAACACCATGGCGCTTCTTGCAAATTCTAATGATTCATCTTCATCAAACACAACTACAAACATCGATGATATCATTTTTGTTCATCATCCCTATTTTTCCACCAAAATGATCATCCTCGATTGGTACTTATCTCCAAGAAATTGACTGAATCGAAAATTATAGCACTTGGAGACGCCAATGATGATAGCACTAAATGCTAGAAACAAATTGAAGCTAATCAATGGAGAATTTGAAGAACCACCATGTAATTTAGCAATAGGTCTTTATGGAGACAACAAATGATATGATAATATCACGGATTCTTAATATTTTTTCCGAAAAATTGGGAATAATTTGAGCTTTGTGAACATCAAGAATCGATCATTGGAATGAATTAAGTGAACACTATTCATAACTTGATGGGCATGAATCTATCGATCTCTAATGACATAGTTCGTGTGAAACAAACTAACATACATATTGAATTGTACTATCACAAATTGAAGGGATATTGGGATGAATTAGATACTTTAGAGGCTCCTTATGTGTGTACTTTCAAGTGTGACAGTGACAATGGAAAGACAAATGAAGAAAGAGAGCAAAGGAAAAGGTTGATTCAGTTTCTCAAGGGCTTGGATGATAGCTATACCAACATAAGAGGCCAGATAATGTTAATGCAGCCACTACTAATGGTATCTAAAGCCTATAGTATGCTAAGACAAAAAGAAAAACAAAGGGATATTCCTAACTCAAGTCTTGTATTCATTCCTACTGCTCTCAACACCTACAACTCTAAGAGGAACACCTATAATGCATCCAAACCATTAACCTCAAGTAACACCACAGGACAATCATCAAGGTACAATAGGGCACCATTCAAAAAAGGAGTGACATATACAAACGGCATAAAGGAAGGTCATTATGGAAATGAGTGCTATAAAATAGTTGGTTATACTCCTTGTCACCCATTACATGGAAACTTCATTTCACCCTCTCAAAAGACTCCACAAGCACATAAGGGCTCAATGAATGCGATGATGGGAGGAGAAGATGTTAATCATGAAAACCAATCGGACCACTCACTTTAGTTAGCTCATCAAACAACACAATAGATCCTTATGTCTACAAAAGATGGACCAACCTGAACCAAATTAATCAGTACTCTTGATGATGAAGAACCAAAACATAAAATAGTTCGCAGTTGGAAATCTCCCTCACATGGTCGGTAAATACATGTTCATTGCATCATTTTCATCTAGTATTAAGGAGATTTGGGTTATTGACAGTGGTGTAACTAACCACATCTGTACTTGTTTATCACTCATGTTTGACTTACAAAAATGCACTCATCCTATCATAGTTCACCTTCCTAGTGGGCACACAAGCACATTCACACTCACTGGATCAGTCTTAATTAAACCAAACCTGCTACTTAAGAATGTCCTTTACATCCTATCTTTTACATATAATCTAATTTCAATCAGCAGGATCACAAATTCCACACACTCAGCAGTAACTTTCACTCACAAACAATGTGTATTTCAGGGCCTTGATGGCTCAAGGACCACAGGAAACCTACATGGAGGACTTTATACACTCACACCAACATCATCTACATCAACTGGAATTTCTACTCCACCCTCTTCTACAATTTTCAGCAGTACAAGAGCAATTCATCTATGGCATGCAAGACTTGGTCACCCATCATTTCAAGTCATGCAGAAAATAGCCTCAATTTCACCTCTACTTCATTGTAATTCTAAATCCAAGTGTATAGTTTTTCCTTTATCTAAACAACACATTTTACCTTTTCCAACTAGTAGTTCTCATGCTAGTAGTATGTTTCTCTTGTTCACATCGATGTATAGGGTCCTTACAAACATGCAACAATCAATAAATGTACATATTTTCTTACAATTTTGCATGATTACTCTAGGAAGTATGGACCTATTTGCTTAAAAGTAAACACCATGTTTACACAACCTTTAAACTTTCAATTCATATGTAAATACTCAATTCAAAACAAAATACAAATCATCAAAGTGACAATGGCACGAGTTTTTAAATCAATCATTCACCGAATTTACCCAAACTCGTGGCATTATTCACTAAACCTCTTGTCCATACACTCCACAACAGAATGCTAGAGTTGAAAGGAAACATAGACAGCTTTTGGAGATGGCCAGATCCCTATATTTTCAGTCAAAGTTTCCTATGAACCTATGGGGCTACTGTATTCTCACCTCAACCTATCTCATTAACAAGTTACCAACCAAAATCCTAGATTACAAAAGTCCATATGAAATGCTCTATCACAAACCACCCAACCTTGGCCATTTTAGAATAATTGGATGCCAAACACACACCTATACACACACCAATGACAAATTTGGAATAAGATCAACTCCCACTGTCTTAGTTGGGTACCCACAAAACCAAAAAGGCTACATATTATATGACATTCACACTCAAAAGACCATAATCATTAGAAATGTCCTATTTGATGAAACAATTTTCCCTTTCCACACGAAACACCACCAACCCAACACATCATTCCAATCTCTTTTACAATATGGTCATATTCATCCACCAAATACACACTCCACATCCCCATCACAATCAACAAACACACCTATTGTTGTTGAACCAAACACCTCTGTCCCACCACTAAATACCATAACACCACACACCTCTGTCCCAAACACCCTTTCGTCCACTACTGCTGTTGAACAAACACCTTTGTCCTAACCACTCCTTTATCCACTACTGTTGTTGAACCAAACACAACCACTAATCCACCGATCACACCTATTGTTGAGGAACCAATTCCAATAAACACAACCAACCAACCAAAACATATACCACCACCATCCCTACCAGCTAGAACATCCACTAGAACCAAAACACTTCCCACCAATCTTAAAGACTTCCACCGTGATATTCCTACCTTCCATCACAAACAACACCTGTCTCTAAATATCACCACTCAAAATACATTAACTACCAAAATCTCACTCCCACTACACATATGCACTCATTGAACCACAGTCATATGCTTAAGCTTATAAACACCAGCATTGGAAAGATATTATGAACAAATAAACGCATGCACTAGAGCAAAATAATACCTAGTCTTACACACTTCTCTCACCTGGCAAGACCCTAATTGAAAGCAAATGGGCCAACAGGATCAAGCTCCATGTCAATGGAACCATTGAGAAATACAAGGCCATATTGGTAGCCAAAGGGTCTCATCCGAAGGAAGGCATTTATTACACAAAAACCTTTGCACTTGTAGCTAAAATGCCAACTGTCAGAACACTTATAGTTGTTGCAGTACATAATGGATGGGATATTCAACAATTAGATGTCAACAATGCATTCCTCCATGGTGATAAAAATGAAGAGGTCTACATGTCCATTCCACAAGGTTTTTCCCACTCCTTTCCCCCTAACACTGTCAGCAAACTTAACAAGTCCTTATACAATCTCAAACAAGCCAACAGACAATGGTTTGAGAAACTCTCTACATTCCTTTTACACCTAGGATTCAGACAAAGTATGTGGCCACCTCTTTTCACCACTTCCTACCAAGGTTCGCCATTTCACCCTAGTCTATGTTGTTGATATCCTTCTAACCGCAAACACCCATTCTTCCTTCAACACATTAATGATCAATTGCACAAATTGTTTAGCATCAAAGACTAGGGATCCATTCATTACTATCTAGGAATTCAAGTGGTGAAGAATTCTCTCGGCCCGACAATAAGTCAAAGAAAATATGCCTTAGACTTCATCGAAATATACTGACACCATTGATCTCAAGCCCGCTAAAACTCCATTGGATCCTCTCATCAAACTTAATGATACTAATGGTGAACCTCTCACTGATCCAACTTGTTGTTCCCTTTACACGAGTAGCTTAACTACAAAGTTAATCTATCTGTGTTCCATGCTTTAGTGATCTAATGAAAAACTAGTTAATAAAATAAACAAAACTTAAAATAAGTAACACTAGTTTTTCGTTTAAATCCTTATTAGAACTAATTCAAAGAATTTATACCTAAGTGTTTTCGGAACAACACTGGGATTGAAATGAAAAGTATGGTGTAGTCTCTCTCTAAACTCAAGCTAAGCTTGAATACAATTATGCTAACCAACCGAGTTAATCTCAAGGAATTAGTTGTCTTTGGAGGAGTAAAAGTGTTTGTGAATGTTTAAGCATTTAGTGCACAAACTTGACTTTTACTCCACCTTATGATCCTATTTCTACACAAGTATAGTTGACGCACCATTATAATGAAGACAAATATGACCTGTTAGTTTGGACAAAATACTTACGTATTTTGTCTCATATAATATTCTACTTTGAGTAAAGGACAACATTGCTTTCGAATAACAATGATAACACTATTTTGTTCCTTAGCCATTCGTGGTAAGTTTGAAATTTTCGTGATAAGGACTCTCCTTATGTGTTTTAAACTTATCACGCCATTCCTTCCGCCTCTAAGTCTTCGCTCTAAGTATCCGCCTTCTTTATTTTTGAGAGACTTGGGGTTCAATGAGCTATTGTCATCACTCCCGAACCCATCACCTTCTTATTTTCCTCGTATCATTCAACGAGTCCCACCTCACCGAATGGAGAGTCTTTCTTCTTAAACTCGCCCTAAGCTTCGAAGGGACTTCTCGAGTGTTGTTTACTCGGTGACTTGATTGATGTTTACGGTTATACAACACTTAGGGTATTTTCTATTCAAATCCTAGTTTAAAGACACTTGGTTACTGAATGGACCCAACACAACTCTATACGAAACCATTGTAGGAAAATTACTTTACCTAACCATCACTAGGCTAGACTTAGCATTTGCAGCCCAAGCTCTCAGTTAATACTCACATTGGCCAACAACACCACACTTCACTGCCCTAGGTACATCAAGTTATGTCCTGGACAAGGCATTTTCTTTCCAACATCCAACACTCTTGAACTTACAACATACTGTGATAGTGATTGGGCCAGCTGTGCATCTACAAGGAGATCAGTTTCTGGTTTTGGTATCTTCCTAGGCAAAAGTCCCATTTCATGGCAATCCAAGAAACAAGCTTTGGTCTCAAGGTCATCCCTAGAAGCAAAGTATGCATCCCTAGCCGATAGTACTTGTGAGGTCTTTTGGCTCAAATGTCTTCTTCATGACATAGGCATCTCACCCTAACTCCATCTTTGGTCATATGTGATAATGCATCTAATACAAATAAGCCGTAAAACCTTTATTTATATTTTACGATCTTTTAATGTTTTGCCGATAACAAACGTAAAATCATTTTAACGAAACAAATAAAATACGTAAATGGTTTGCGCCAATAGTTTACTAACACACTTACATTTTCATATAAAACACTAAACAAGTAATAGTGTTTACATCTTATAGAAATACATATGTATAACAACTAGTGTTTACATAATATGGAAATGTGTATATATTGTAATGGGTAATGTAATGGGTAAAAATCTTAGTACTTGACCCATTGAATAGATACATTGAACATTGTTGGTAAACCCAAAGTCCATGACCAATACCCATGGAGCTTGATCCATAACCCATGACCCATTGTATGACATCATGCATGAAGTCATGTTTGGTATTATCCATGATCCATGACCCATGACCCAATGTCTAGATACATTGCATCTTGTATAACCCATGGTTCATAACCGATAACCCATAACCCGGTTTGCAACCCAAAATCCGGACTTGTCGACCCAACACGGATCCCTTGATTGCACTAGCGGATCCCTGTGGGAGGGACCCGTGGGAACCGGGGAATGAGAGAAAAAATTTCTATAAATAGTGAGCCATTTCTCTTGCAAATCATCCCTTTTACACATACTCTCTTAGTATTGTAAACTCTCTAACCTCGGATCCAAAGGATCTTTCTATGTAGTTTTGTGTTTGTGTGATTCTCTAGGTCTCTTAAAGGCGAGATCACCACCTCTTGAAGTCGAGCAAGCTCAATTCCATGAGTTTCAAGCTTTGTCATCATCAAGACCACCAAGTTATCTTGTTGATATTTTTTCCTCCTCCTCAAGTGTTGTGTCAAGACATTAGTGAAATGTGCCAAAGGTCCGTGGTCGAAGGCATTAGTGAAAGGTGCCAAAGGTCCGTGTCGAAGGCATTAGTGAAAGGTGCCAAAGGTCCGTTTCGAAGGCATTAGTGAAAGGTGCCAAAGGTCCGCTTTGAAGGCATTAGTGAAAGGTGCCAAGGATCGTGTCAAGAGCATTAGTGAAATGTGCCAAGGAGTACATCGATATGGTGCATCGATGTACAAGATAGATAGTTTGGGTTAAAGGATATTGATATCCTTTATGTTGTTGTAATAAGAGTGTGTCTCTCCGGGGTTGTTTGTATTGGTGTAGTGTTGGGAAGTAGTTCCTCCTTTGTAATGGAACTCGGTATCTAGCCTTGTCACCGGACAAAGTGTAGGCGACGTTGTGATAGGTTTGGTTCCCACCGTGGAAGAACTCGGTGTCTAGCCTTGTACCGGATAAATAGTAGGCAACGCCAGTGAAGGCTTCTCCGCCACATTAAGGAGCTTGTGTTGTGTAGTGCTTACGAACTCGAGTGGGAACCTGGGAGTGGAGTAGGAAAGGAAGGTGTCCTTGTAGCGAACCACTATAAATACTGTGTTGTGGTTTTGTGTTTCTTACTCTTTATCTTTGCATTACTTATTTATATGCTTATCTATCATCATCCAACACACACATTAAATAGATTGACATAAGTTGATCTAAATATTTTAAAACGAAGTTTTAATCGGAAAAACTATTCAACCCCCCCCCCCTTCTAGTTTTCCACAATTGGTACCAGAGCTTCGTTACCAAGTTTCTTAGAGTATATTGTACTTTAAAACTTGATACGATCCGTATATAACCGAAAACTACAAAGAAGACTTTCTAAAACAAATACCATGTTTTAAGAACACCTTTTGTTGGATGTTGATTGGATGACAACATAATTTTTTTTACATCTTATTTTGTCTTACAAAATGCACTAATCTTTCTTGTCTTTTGTTTAGTTAAACTCATATTAAGCAAGCCATCGAATTTATTGGTAATAAGATTACCTTTTCAAAGAAGGTATTTTAACATACTACCAACTAGATCTGTTAATACTTTTTGTCAAAAGGAACCGGAGTTGTCCGTTAATATTTTTTGTCAAAAGTAAGGGACACTCAAAATTGCATTAGATGTATGATTTTCTTAAAACTTATCTCTAAATAACATTAGCTAAGAATAGGTATGCTTGCATAGGAACTTATGTAGTCATATTAATTTTTATTTTATTATTTATAATATATGCTTTTGTGATATACGCTTGGCTAAGAACTCATTAGAAAACCTTCCGTGCATACGTGTTTTTCTTTCGTCTAAACCTAGGTATATAAATATGTGTTATCTTAACTTAAAAATCAAAACTTTTAATTAATAATAAAACAAAACACAAATCTCAAAAATTCCTCCTTCCCTATAAAATCTTCTTCCGATCGCTCCAACACCATCAAACCCCATTTTTCAAATCTTCCACTTTCAAAATACCTCTCAATCAAACTTCATCTTCCTTTTCATCTTATTTTGAAAAATCAAAACCAAGGAAGATTTTCATCATCATGGTTTACATCGCCGTGATCATCATCATGACACTCATCGCTTCTCGTGTATCCCATGATCAAGTTTTCTCATGGAGACATGTACTTTGTCTTGTTAATCTACATTTGTATCATATATCTAATCCTTTGTAACGCTCTTAGTGTTGAAATGAAATATTATTAATGTCTTAGTTTATCTCGCTTATTTCTCATAACGTGTTTGTCATATTGTTTTTCCTTTCTTTCGAACCTTTAAACCTTGACATGTTTTCAAAATCTACAATGCATGCTTAAGTAGCAAAAATAGGCTAAAACACATTCCTTCTTATAAACATAAAAGTTGCAAAATCAATTTTACGTCAAGATCATCTTTCTGTCACATTGCGGATCCACCGATCCCTAACTTTAACTAGCGGATCCCTTTGAAAAGGGAACCGGAGAACCGTGAGACCCGGTGACGTAAACTCATATAACATAAAACCACTTCATGAAACTTACCATAAAAGGAAAACCCTACTAGAATTATTAGAACAAAGTAAGGTAATTGTCATTGTTAATAAAAATAGAATAGCCAATAAAAACAAACATATCATTTCAAATGATTGAACTAAGTTATCATCAATCAAAATTACTCTCATTACTTCATCTTAACTTACTTTTGAAAATTATTCATTTCATGTCTATAGGTCTCGTCATGACTCATGAGCATGAGTTCGATCATCAACTCACTTGTGTCTACATTCCTAATAGTTCTCTTGAGCCTAACACACCTGGCATCAGAGAGAAGTTAGAGAAGAACGACATAGTTGATCAAAGTATGTCGATGTTAATAAGCCATGCATTAGAGCTCCCTTTGCTGTGGAGGGTCCAAAGGTTTGAGGCAATGTGGTTTACAGAAGCACACAAGCGGAGAAGTGACATGAAACCATTTTTGTTAGAGCTGGCCGAGTTGGATTTTAACATTATGCAAGGAATTCACCAAGAGAATTTAAAATACTTATCAAGGTAAGTCCCCGTGTATATTGTGTTGTATACGTTATATCATTGTCTAAACTACTTGTTAAAATACGAAAAAACGTGGTGAAAATTGTACGCAACGTATTGTATAATGAATTATCAAGAGTACACTAGTGGATAAACATCAAATTGTTCCAAAATTCTAGTTCTATCTATACTATCATATATTTACACTTGGTACAGATGGTGGGATGGTCTGTCTTGGAACAGGAACCTCAGCTTTGCTCGAGACAGGTTGGTGGAAAGTTTCATGTGGGCTGTTGGTGCAAATTATGAGCCGCCACATGGGGTTTTAAGGATAAATGTCGCAAAGCTTATTTCCCTGGTAAACCTGATAGAAGATGTTTATGATGTTTATGGTACTTTGGATGAACTTGAACAATTCACGGAAGTTGTGAGAAGGTTTGGTGCTAGTTTGCTTTCAATAGGAATACTTGCTAATTATAATCTTTCATTTTTAAGATGTTTCTAATATATAAGCACCGTTGGGTTAGATGGGACGTCAATGCAGTCGAAGGACTTCCTGATTACATGAAGATGTGTTTCCTTGGATTCCACAACACCATCAACGAGATGGCATACGACACCTTGACAAACCAAAATTCCCTAGTTATACCTTATGTGAAAAAGTGGTTAGTAAACCCCAAACAAATACTTTATACTCCCACAATGACATGTGATTCGTCCTTCAGCGGATGCGATCATCTATTTTCGTTAATGAGTTTTACTGACCTTAATTTCATTTTCCTTGATTAAACGATAATGTTAATATTTCCGTTGCAGTGGACAGATTACTGTGAGGCAAACCTCTTAGAGGCGCAATGGTTTAATGGTGGATATACCCCGACACTAGCAGAGTTCTTGAGCAACTCATGTACTACTGTAGGACTTCCTGTAGTAGTTTCAAGTGCTTATTTCTTGGATTCAAATGATACAATTGGAGAGACCTTGCAGAACGTAATTCATTGGTCTGCAATGATTTTACGTCTTGCTGATGACCTAGGAAAATCATCGGTATATACACTTTTATCTTCTTTACTCCATGAAAAACTGATTTTTAAATCACATGATCATTACTTTATGCTATCTTTTAAGCAGGCCGAACTTGAAAGAGGTGATATTCCGAAATCAATCCAGTGTTACATGCATGAAACTGGTGCTACTGAAGAGAATGCTAAGGCATATATAAAGAGCCTAATCATGGAAGCATGGAAGAAAATAAATAAAGAAAGAATGGTTGTTGAGTCACCTTCTCTGCAGATCTTTTTGGAATGTGCATCAAACATTGGCAGGATGGGGCAATTTACATATGAACGTGGGGATATATTTGGTGCGCCAGATGATTTGTACAAGTCTCATGAAATTTCATTGCTTTTTGAACCTAAATCCTAAAGGGATAATTAGATATCCCTCTTTTACGATATGGTTATATGATTTTTAATGTACACTTGTCACGTGGTTTTGAGGAGGATCGATATTTACTCTTCTTAAATGTTTGTTTCTCCCATCTGAATAAAGTATGAATAGTTCTAGCCTTATAAATCATATTGATTTCTTGCTCAAATGTCTTAAATCATTCAGAAAATTATATCTTTCAACATTTACACATTACATCAAAGACTACCTATCAATGCTTAAAAACATAACAAACCCAGAAAGCAGAATGTAAGGTGCTAGAAACCAACTCACAGAACCATATGTTCTCCTGGAACCACTTTGCAGCTTATTCGTCTCTTGAAGCAGATTCTAATCCAGCTGAAGGGTTATCGGCAAAATACTCCTGATGTTTAACGTTTACACCATACTGCAAACAACAACCATCATCTTGTTATTAGTAAGAAAACAAACATCTAGATGAAAAAGAAGGCAGCTATAATCTAAATTTCAAGTATTGACACCCTGCCTATAATGCGCTTCAAAGAACAGACACAAGACGGAAGTTACTCTGATGGGTCAATAAATGGAAGTCATGCATACAAACTTAAACTTTAACGAAGGCAGATAAGAGGGCGGATCATGAAATGTTTAAAGCTCGAGACAAGTAATACTGTGACAGAAACACACAATATATATCTAATCGATTAATGAAATGGGCATTCAATCTTGATCTCAATGAATGTTGAAAACAGATATGCAGGTTCTATTTGCTTCATTTTGATGGAATAACTGGATGCCAAACTCACTCAAACCTCCCTTAAGCTTAGGAAATTCAGATACTTAAATTCACTATGATCCAAATTTGAATTCTTATCTAACACAGTGATAATGGTAATTAGACCTAAAACAGTAATGTCACAGATAGTAAAACTTGTGTACAACTTTCGACATAATGCTGAGCATAAAGCAATATACTTCTGTTACTCGATGACTTTTGAGGAATGTTCCAATTGTCCTATGTTGTGTTTACATGCAATATCAATAAGAGGTTCTTTCAGTGTGTCCGACTCTCCGTTATGGGAACAGATGATAATCCCAAAGTATCCGATTTTAATGGGCAAAAAATGATTTGAAAACCATGATTTTCCAGCTACATAGTATAAGTGTGTTCTTTTCTTCTGTTACACTATTGTATACAGCTCGCAAACACATCCTCAATGAAATCCTAATTTAAAAGGGTTAAGAACTGTGTGTTAAATAAGTGTTTTCTAGCGGAAGCACTCGTGTCTAAATTAGTCTATATTCACTTAATAATCCAAATATTAGCGACAAACTCTGATAAAAACTCGAGTAATTCAGGATACATTTTAGGTCTCTGATTCTTTACCTTCACTTCCGCTTCTTCGGTCACCATGACATAAGGTCCTTCCACCGATTCAACATCGTTTAGGGCTCAAAATGCAAATTGGCTAAAGTTAGGTTTTACCTTGTTTTAGTAGCATTTATCTTTCTATGTCCTTAGGAACTATACTTTTATTAGAGTTTATCTTCTTTAATAATGAATAAATCCTCAAATAGGTCAATTCCTAAATCCTCCTACAAGTATCAGTACTTTCTTTTGTTCCAATTATGTTTCATTGTGAATGGAAAAGCCAAAAACGGAGAACAAGGGAAATAAGTACTCCCTCAAACTAATGAGCGAAAGGGGCTTCAGTTCAATAACTCATCAAACCAAGGATATATGAATACTTAAGGTAGGATTTAGGAATTAACCCTAAATGAGGATGAATCTAAACTGCCCATCTACGAAAGATGAACTCTAATTAAGAAGATAAATCGTAGACATAGAAAGATAAATCTGAACTAAAGTAACATAAGTAGCAAATAGCCATTTTTGTGACCATATGACCGAAGCACCTTACGTCATAGGACCGAAGAAGCGGAGAGCAAAAATTTCCTGCATCAGAATGTTTGACAAGCATGACAATAATAAAGGTCGATGTGAATGATTACCTCTTGCAGAGCCTTAGAGAGGTCCTCCATGTTCATAACAGGGCGCTTATCCTGCAACAATGAAAAGTCGAGATAATACAAAAAATGCAGAATGGAAACTAAGCAGTGTGTACTGTCATTTACCCGTTGCTGCTTGTCTTTTTTGTCCCTGACACCAGCTGCCTGTCTAGCCTTGCAGTGGCTGCAATAAGATATATGAATAAGCATTCATTCCTAAGAATTGCAGCTTGTCAAGATGGCTAGATTCACAGTCTTACACATTATTCCTGTAGCATTCTTCTTGCATTCCGTTTACAACTTAATTCATAACTAACGTCGTACAGATTAAATGCATCAACCTCAAGTTTTCATTCTAGAATAAAGCATCTTTTTATATCATTCATATTGCAAAAACTAAAAACAGGAAACCTTCATCAGTAGAAAAACTTACTGAAGAGCATCAGTTGCAATGTCTGAAACAAATTTCTGTGCCGCAACAGCTACTAGCCTGGTTCTGCAACGTGAAGGAATTTACTTGTGTTGTTAAATTCTTCAGAAAACTTTGGTAATGTACTTATGGGTATAAAGCTTCACATGCAAATTTGGTGTAAAATGTGGAAAAGTGAGTAGTGTTGAAAATTATAGCAAATTCGATGTCTTCTGTTGAGAAGACTTTTACTTTATAACACAAAAGTTGTGCTTTGGTGCATACATTGGAGATCTTCTAACCAATGCAGGGTAATTATCTTTACACACCAATTTTCCTTTTAATTTACGTGCTAATCATCCCATATATAATCCATCTTTTAAACAGCATCCATGCAATGCAGATAACAAACACGACTGAATACAGTTTCAAAATATATTGAAGGTCACGGCAACTATCAAACACGATCCAAGACAGCTAATAGCCTATTAAACTCAAGATCTGAAACAACCCTCAAAGCGGGATGAAAATAACCACAAATTAAGATCAACAGTTGCTACTAAGCAGGAACCTTTTAAAAACTCTTTACAGCAAAAAAAACTCGTAAATCAGAAGTATATAACAAGAGCAGCATATCATCTTGGTCCATAAAAGACACAAAGAAAAGAACATCAATATAGTGAAAAACAGAAGACGTTGAGCAGGGTCATCGTATGAAGTAAAACTAATCAAGTAAATTAAGTACTCATAATTAATAAATACATATACCATGCTTTTTGTCCTAGGTATTGTGATACTTCCTTCCTATAGGATGTTTGGGATTGCTGAAACGCTTATTTCAATGTGCTTTTTAAGACAAAACTACAATCGCATTTTCACCATCATATCTATTATCTAACCTAAAGCCTATTGGTTAGGGTGTTAGGCACCAAATGTCCTCACAAAAGGTCTCAAGTTCAAACCTCACCGTCATGGAAAAGGTCAGAAACGGCCACAGGGATACCCCAATTAGGCCGTGTACATCTGAATAAAAGACTCGCCAAGGAAAACCTCATCCGTTTAAAGCCCATCATAAATAAACTAGATTACAAATCTCCAATAGATGAAGTATCTTCTCACGCTTTTTGCAAATTTAGCAAATCCAAACACTATTTCTCCAAGTACTTAATTGGAAGAGGCTTATAAACTCAAAATTGGCATTCATTTACATTACGCACATACTAAAAAATAAAATAAAATAAAAAATTATGAAGAAGATCGTACAGTCGAACATCGGGGCACTGGAACCCGCTCTTAGCTAAGTAATGTTCCACCAGCTCATCAGGAATCTAACAAACAAAAGTAAATAAAACACTTAAAAAAAACATAAAACAATGATATTTAATAAGATAAGAAAAAAAAAAAAAGGTGGGAAGTTACAGTTGGGGTGTAGTCAGTTAAGGAAGCAAGGAATTCTGTGAGTGTGTTATCATCGTCATGTCTAACTTCATTTGATTGCTGCTGCTGTTGATGATGATTTTGATTCATCTTTTCTGTTATCAAAATTAATTTATAAAAACTTTCGATATGAAGCAGGTGGAGTGACCAGCAGGGGCGACTTGAATCGCCTGATCGATAATAAATAGGAAGGGTTAGGGTTAAAGGAAAGGGAATGAAAGGATTTCGATTCTGTTTGTTTGTTTGGGTCATGTGATCATCACGTGAGTTGTTCTTTTATGTACCCACCTTTCCATCTTATGGTCCCACCCAATTTTTTCTTCCCCGATTTTGAGGGTAATTTTGTCATTTCACACAACTTCATTTTGTTTACTATGTTTATTAAATTAAAAACTTTAAAAACGAACATATATTTCCAAGTTTGTTGCTAAAAGTGGTGGTGCCGGGTGGTGGTAATGGTGGTGTGGTGGTCTTCGTTAGAAGTGGTGGTAATGGTAGTGGCGTTGGTGTTAGCTAGAATTGGTGGTGGACTGGTGGTGTTGGCTAGAAGTGGTAGTAATGGTGGTGGCGGCGGTGTTAGCTAGAAATAGTGGTGGCGGCTAAAAATGGTGGTGGTGGCGGCTAAAAATGGTGGTGGTGTAAGCGGTCGGGAAGTGGTGGCAATGGCTCGTGAATAAGGCATGGTCATTTAAGTCATTTTATGAGAGGTTACGATAATAACTAGTTGACCATAAAACAATGTTAAATGTGTGTTTGACGCAAGATTTAGGAAGCATTTAAGAGCGGTGAGAGTTGTGATTTTTAATACTCGCTTAGCAAACACCAAGTAGTTTTTTTATTTTTGAAATTTTTATTTTTCAACGCCCATGAAGTAGCATTTAGGAGCGTTCGGAATTTAAGAGTTGCTTTACACATTATGATTACACCTACAACTACATCACCAAATGTTTTAATACGGAAAAATTATAATCGATCACAACCATCGCTTATTGAACAACACTTCTCAAAATAGAAAATGTATATATAAAAATAAAAACTATTATATTTCTTCGACCCTAATTGTAGTTTACTTGAGTAAGATTTTAGATTAATCGCATCGACCCATATAAGACTGTGTAATAATGACCAACATCATTATCGTCAACTAAACTTCACGATCACCAACTCTACAACCAAATAGATGCAATAAGACTGCCCAATTTTACCATTTAAACGTATTTCACTTAAGACAAATATACCCCTAATATATTCACAAATACACACATAAATAAAGATCACCGACCTCGATAGGTGCTCTGCACCACCAAGTTTTGGAGGGACATGTTGGTGGTGGAGCGGAACAACTCGTGATAAGCGGCTTATCACACCACACCCAAACCCAGCCCAAATAAGCTTGTTTTAGATTCCCTCATGGCCCCTATAATTTCCTTAATTCCTTTTAACAAATTATAAGTTACAAAATATAGAAGACTATCTATTTTTCAAGATCACCTGCGTTATTGATCATTCAGAAATGCTTAATTACTATATATATTATAAGCCGTTTAATACGGCGTCGTTCCGTTAACAGTACAGCCGCCCCATTTTCCAACCCAATTTTCGCATGGCCCAGTCCAGTCCATCAAAGGTTTGTCGGTGTTAACTCTGGATAACTCTTTCTCTCGCACCTTTTGATAAAAACACGCCGACTATCCAAAACTTTCCACACAAGTACCGTTGCATCTGATCTCGAAGCTGACAATTTTTGGATGGATTGTGAAGTGTCTGAATCGAGAACCAGTTAGCTTGGTGATTGTGATTCGTGGGCTTGGACATGGGTTGGATTGGATATAAGGCAAGCTTAACTAAACTAATACCCATTTAGCTTAGTCCAATCCACGAGCCCGTTGACTATTCTAGCACGATATCTAATACACGTTACAAAGTTCCTAAACGTGAATGACCATCACTTCTAATAAAAACTATTAAGGCTAACAGCTTTCTTGTGCTTCATTCGTTCTTTGTACTTCATCGCTAAGTTTACTAATCATGGTTTCCAAATTTTTAGCGATTCATCATGGCTGAAAAGGCTTTTGTTTGTACTTTCTTGGAAGTTCTTTAGCCATTCCTCCTACCCTTTTTGTCTCTTAGTGGAGTCTTCAAGGTATTTGTTGATCCTATCCTCGAGATTAGACCTTCTTTCCCCGAAAGGTCCATGATTGTAATATGCCGAAGGTCCTCCCCGATAGCCGTTACCATTTCCATTTGACCCTTGGAACGGTCTATTTGCTTCGCCATACTTGACTTCTTCGATTTTACTTTCTTCATCAATAAGAGGACAATTTTTAGTGAGATGCCCTCCACCAAAGCTTTCGCATCCAACTTCGATAACGTGCACACTTTCCTTGAGCTTTAGCATGTCACGACCAAGATTTTCGAGCTTGTTTGTAATGCGGAAATACCGTCAAGATTTCCGTCTAAACTTCTATGGCTTCCTCCTTCGTGCCACTTTTGAGAATGGTCGGCCATTTTTTTAATGGCTTCAATGGCAAGAGTAGGTGTCATCCCTGGAATCGAACCCTGATAGTCCAACATTTGTCTTGTAGCAACGTTGATACCTTTGTAGAAAATATTGACCTTTTCTGGCTGTTTAGGTCATGAGTGGGACACTTGTAAAGTAGATCATTGTCCCAAGCTTGATACAACGTCTCATTTCCTTCTTGCTTAAAATTATGTATCTCCATGAGTTGATTTGATATTTTTGAAGGAGTACAATATCTTTGAATGACATGTCTCTTTAGGAGATCCCATGTATCAACTGCCGCGGCGGGAAATCTATCAATCCGTCATTTTGCTACCCCAGTAAGTGTTATAGGAAATACTCGGAGCATAACCGCATCATGAGAAACACCTGGGGTGTTGAAGAGGCTTGTGATGTACAAGACATTTTCAACATGCTCGTAAGCATCTGATGGATCTAAACACACACCTTGTGTTAGTGATATTTTGAGTTATATTACTAAGCACGAGGAATTTACTTAGTAATACTTAGAAGACGAATTATATGATGTATTGTAAGTAAACACAGATTAAACACAAAGCTAAGCTCCAATATTATTAATGAATAATACGAGTGATCTTGCTTATCACTAGGGTTACACCTTGAAGCTTATGTGAGTATTTCGTACTCTAAACAATGACCTAGGATCTCCTTTTATAGCACAAGGAGTCCTTTACAAGTTAAGTATAAAGCTAACAATATAGAATATACACACAATCTTTTCTATACTTATCAATACACGTTTACTTAACAATTATCTAATAGCAGTGGTAATATTTGTACTGGCAGTGGGAATGAGTTTCCACTGCTAGTGTAAACATCAGCAGCGTTAACCACAATACTATCAGTGGTAATAGATTATTCCCAACAATCCTCCCCTAAACTTATGATTTCTCTGCAAATCAATAAGTTTCTTCAATCTTCATTATCTGCAAGGATTTGGGGAATTCTTTCAAACACTTCACTTCTTCCTTAGATTCTGAATAGCTTTTAAACATTGATCTTGAAGCCTGTGTAACAATGCTCTGATTTTCTCACTATCTTCATGAACTCTTATAGTGGTACACAACATCACAGTGAGAGTTCCAGCTCTGAGTGGATATTCTTTCTCAGCAAGCATGAATGCATCTACTCCATTTGCGGTAGAAACATGATGAACTTCACATGAATCATAATAGAACCATTTAGTACTGGGACATGAACATGAGAATTTCGTAAATCATCATTAACATCGGATCATAGAGCCTTCTAAGATTAACCCATAACCGCATTTCCTTCATGTCTTTGAGATCTTCAAAGATCAAATCTTTCTTGAACTAATTTCCATAACGTATCAAGATCATCTCGTCAAAAGCTTTGATGAGATCTTCAAACCGAATGAATGATGAAGTTTCACCACCTAGCCTTGTAATCTTCCATGTTGGAGCAAAGTTGCTAGCGATAAAAACTTCCCATCAATGATAGGATGTATAACTTGCGGTGGTTACGGATAAAAATCTTCTTCTTCTATCACAATCATCTCAGTCAATTGTTCTTGATGAACTTCTCGCTTGGAACTTCTTATTCTTCAAAGAACTTTGTCTTCTTAATGATCGAGAATCACTGTCTTTGGTCTTTCTCTTCAAATTAGGAAACCTTCTTGCTTCTTCTTCAGAGTTCATTGGAATGAAATCCTTATCTTGTCTTTGAATTCTATAGTAGATACTCTCTACTTTATCATCTGACCTTCCTTTGAATTGATGTCTTTTCCAGCCACCAACATTGCAACAATAAGTTTTCATGTATGCAATAATTTGTGCCTTAGTTGGTTGCCTTGGTTTCTTTTGACCCTTTCTGACTGAACCAATTACCTCTTGAAGTGCTTGATTATTCTTCATCTGAATAAAGTCCTTTAACTGAGTTGCTCGATACCGTGATCATTTGCAATCAAGAATGTTAGGAATTAGAAATTCCGGTATTAAAGAGTCGGTCACCTCAAGTATATGTAATCGTTAAGCTCGTGAGTCGTAGTTCACTTTAAGTTTAGTAGTATTTTGTTAAGTAACACCGTGGAGGACGGACGGTCTTTACCCACTGTATGCACGATCCATGCCCAAAGTGTGGCGTTTTATGTAAGACTATAAATACTCTCTACCTCCCAAGGTAGAGAGTTGGAGCTCATAATAATATCTTTCACTTTCTCTCACTAAGTTCCCTAAACCTCTAACTTTCTCTCTAGAATTCCATCTATATGCTACTTTGTGTTATGGTTTGATGTGTATGTGAAAAGTTATATCTTACAATTGGTATCGAGCCATGGTTAGATCATATCTTGCACATCTTTGGATTTCTAGTGGTTTTAGGTGGTTTTGAGTTTGAAAAGTTTAGTGGTTTTGCATCATTTGGTTGATTTCTTGTGTTAAAGTTTGAATTTTGTTAGTACTTTCTTGTTTAGAATCATCACAAGTGTTTAGGTTTTCATTTGGATAGCTTGAATCATCTTGGTTGGGTTGTTTTGGATTGAAAAGTGATGTTTATATGGTTTTCAAGCTAGCGACTTAGCTCACTGAGTATTTTCTTGGTAGCGACTTGCTTTACAAATTTGTAGCGAGTTACGCTTTAGACCCAATGAGTTAGATCTAGCGATTTACAGACAAGTAGTGGACTCTCCACTACGGGTAGCGACAGTGGTAGCGACTTGGTGCAGAGCGAGTTGCTCTTTAGCGACTTGCATCTTTAGCGACTGAGTAGCTAATTGTCGCCAAATATTTGCTAGCGACTTGAGTCTTAGCGAGTTACTACTTAGCGACTTACATCGGCTAGCGACTTGGTACTCTAGCGACTTAGTGGTGTAGCGAATTAGTTGTTAGCGACTTGGTTCAAGAGTTCAGAGCGACTTGGTTGATTTTTTCCAGTCAAAACTTCAAACGGCCATAACTTTTGAACCGTAACTCCGCTTTCATTCTACCCATCAAACGACCGTGAGAACGAGGAGAATGAGCACCGAATGAACTAAAGTTCATTCGAGGTCAATCTTCGAGGTCTAAATCCGCTCGAGCGAAGTTATTGAGGTTTTTAAGTTGTTAGACCTAAATTTCTCGGAAAACGGGCATAAACCAATCCGAATCACAACCAAACAACATCTCGCTTATCCCACAAACAATCATAAGACCTAACACACAATTGTCTATCATTATGTCGATCCATTAGTCGCCTTAACACATTCCATTGGTCATTGCTTAACGGTTTAGTCTTGATTTTAGTAAAATCGCCGAAGATTCTATTTCTCGGTTTAAATCATAGACTTGTAAAATCCGTGCATTCTACCACATCATGTCTTACTCTCATCGACCCGGTGATTTCGTAGTGCTTAAATTGTATGATGCATGGATAATAATGATAATGGATGCTACATCGAACGATTAAAGATGTTTGAATTAAACAACGAGGATGTGAGATCTTCATGTTTCGAGTACAATGAGAATGAATTGCACCCGCTATGTAATGCCATGCAAATGGAATGCGCATTGAGCCCTATCAACTACTTCATCCGCACCTCATACGCTTGTTATCCATAGTGGGGATTGAACATGTAGTGCTCTTTTCCGCCAGACTTACCCACATTGACAAGAAGCTCTTTGTTGAACTTAGAGCATTTAAAGTCGCAACTTACCAATGAAGAAGTTCAAAAGATGGTTCGGTGCAGCTCTTCAAGTAATCTACAAACAATTTCGACCATTCATCGGTGGGGAATATTCGTAGACACGATCAACACTTGACCGAATTTCCTTCAAAAACATATTGGAATGGAATTCAGAATTCATTGAGACATTTATCCAACTCATGGATAATGTGAAAAGTACATTGAAGATTCTACACAAAAGAATGAAGACTTGAATGAGTGTCGTGCATTGAAAGATTGTTGTGATAAGTTGGGTAATGTATCATTGAGGAATCGGGTGTTCTTGAATGCGAATGTCGGTGACAACAAAAATGATGAGTCGAAAAATGCAAAATGGAATCTTCGTGCTCAAATTCACAGAGAGAGAGGTGCACCGACACAACCTCGCAAGTTAATGCAAAGGAACGCCCATGGAAGCTTCACACTGTGCATGTCAATGCCGAGGTAAGTTGCATGGAAGTTTCACTGTACCTAGTTGTGCATCTTCTACTCAAAATGATGATTATGTAACGCATGAGTCTGTTGATTTGTGCTCGATGATTCCCTTACTCTTGAGCTTAACATATATAAGGATCAAGTTGCTATTTATGAACAAGTGCTAAGTTTGAGTTGACAACCCATGAGCAGGAAATGGATGTCCAAATACGACAATCATTAGAAAAAGTAATTTTAGAGAAGAAGTATTAAAACAAGAGTTAAACTCCTTACAAGAAAAGCTTTCTAAAGCGCTAAGCAAAACACGAACTTCAATAAAATGTTAAAATGCTTAAGCAAGAATTCAAGGCTAAGGAATCAAAACTTTTGAATGATTTTTCCAATCTAAAAACTTTGAAAACAAGCTTGAAAATAAGTTATACGCACAAGGAATACCATTCAGATCGCTCACATGATCACTAAGCACGTAGTCTTAAGCGATAAGCACAGTGT
This sequence comes from Chrysanthemum lavandulifolium, assembly GCA_022545495.1. Taxonomy (NCBI): domain Eukaryota; kingdom Viridiplantae; phylum Streptophyta; class Magnoliopsida; order Asterales; family Asteraceae; genus Chrysanthemum; species Chrysanthemum lavandulifolium. The sequence continues at coordinate 113,500,574 of CM040245.1, read as the reverse complement.
TCCCATTATAGATAAACCTAATCCTAAGTATGGTAAGAAAGCAAAAGTAGCTCAAAATGTAATCTATGATGGAAATGAGATTCTTAAACCTAGACAGACACCTAGTTGCATTGAGCAACCGAGGAAGATAGAAACTAGATATTGCATCTAGGAGAAATGGATAAGCTAAATGATCCCGAGTGTAAAAGAATAACATAACGATCAAATCCCATAATTACACTAAAGAAAATTGGATCTCCTTGAACAAGTTTAAGCCTCGGACTTATTAACCCCCGAACAAGTGTTCGGAAAAGGATATGGAAATGCAAAAGCGAAAATCTTGTTGAAAAGAATCCCCTTGTAGGAAATCGCCTAAATCAACTGTGTATCCTCCTAATACACCAATGCACTTAGTTCCTAGATCTATTGCCACTAAAAGCAAGACCTTAATCAGTGAATATGTTATCTTTCAACTATTTGTTGATTTTGAGAAAACTTGTAAGAAAAGGATCACACCCATCGGTATAATCAAGGGGAAAGGGGTTTTGAGCAAACTAAAGAATGCTATTTAACCGAGGTCATGCCTTTCTTTAAACAACTAAAAGATCAATTTGAGAGTCTTAAAAAGGGACGATTCGATATTAAAGAAATGGAAAGGTATTTGATGCAATGATTGTTGAGGTTAGTGACTATGAGAGAGAATTAAAATATAGTGAGATTGAAAGGAAGAACTTGCATACATCGAATGAGAATCGATTTCAATGTATTGCTCAAGATGTGTTCTTCATCGCTACAAATTGTTTCATTAATGCTTCTCAATTTCATGAATTATCTGTTGCTCGAAAGTCTCCCATGATCGTGTCATTGAGCTTGAAACAACAAATTCAAAATTGCATGAGAAAATAGAACAGGATGATCATGATAACTTGGTCAAACATTATTCTAAATTAGAAGTTGAACATCTTGCTTTGCAATTAAAACATCAACATCTCAAAGAAAATGTTAAAACCTCAAATATCAAGACATCCTCGATGCTCTGAGTTTGATGCGCTTTTGAAATTAGCAAACGTGATGAACAAATTCGAGCTCATTATAACACGATCAAAAGATTGAAAGCCCAAATTTCACAACCGAAAGGTGAAAAGAAGGATGTGATCGCTTCCCATATGCCTCCACCTTTAGATTCTCGAATTTCCAACTTCAAAACATAATTGATAACTTGCAAAAGGAAAATGATTGTTTTAAAGTGAAATTTCAAAGGTTAATGATCAAAACAAAGAGTTATGTGATTCATTTAAAGTTAATCATGATAAACAAATTGAAAAGATAACTTCTTTACTTAACGATATTGAGAATCAAGCGTGAGGTGAAAGGAAAGTTGCCAATCCCCAATTGCAAATACTGCTCCTAAGGTTTCGCTAGATAAATATGCTATCGATATGTTATATATTCCCCGCCCATTAGGAATAATGAACTTGCACATAAAGCATATCTCATACCTAAAGGAAAGTTTGAAGGGTCTCCGTGAGATTGTTGAAGATGAAAGATTAGAAAACCTTTTGATAGTACTATAGCCTATGCCTGCATGGATGCCAAACGATCTCAGAACTCTTAGAGTATGTAATTGTCACAAGTCCGAAATCTAGCAATAGGCGAGATAGAATAGTTGTGCCTTGTTCTATGCCTAAAGCCAAGCATGTGACTCTTGATATGCCTTGTTCCATGTCGAAATTCAAGCAAGCAACCTTTGATGTGCCTCCTAGAATTTCGGATCCCAAGACTTCTAGACCAGAATGCGAGAAAGTAGTGAAGCCATGTAATGTTCCCATCGTTACTTCTACAGATGTTAAGATTGACACTAAAGTTAGCGGGTCAAAACCTAGAAGCAATGCAAAGAAGGATAGGATTACGCAAAATAAAAGTGATCATGATAAGGAAGTAAAAGAACACCATAGGGACAAGAAGTTTGATTTGAACAAAAGAATCGTGTTAGTTCTAGTATTAGCTCTAAGCTATCAAATTAATTCGAGGCCTTATGTCATTCGCAAAACATGTAAAAATGTTTAGTTTCGGTAATCATGATAAATGTGATGTGTTATTTCCGAGATCTAAGAATCATACCCAGCTTAAGAAAGTTTGGAAAGCAAAACAGAAGCAATCACGAAACCTACAGGAAGGTTTTTACCAATGTAGGATTTCGGTGGAAGCCAACATGTCGAATGTTCACGAATGGCAAACCTTGCTCTTTAACTAGATCCACTATGCCGAGAATAGTGCTGTTAAGGTTTGAAGCCAACCGGTAGAATAATCCCATTAAGCACAAAATGTCATTTGACTAAGTCCATGCCTCTACTAGTTCACTCCTAGGGATAATGCCATTGCATCTAGGGTTTCGCCGATTCAAAGACTGTTTGTGCTAACCAAAAGGAACCCATCGAGACGTGGGGATCCAATGTTTCCAATTCTCTGTCTTCGTCATTGTCCAAAGCGTGTCGTATAAATCGTCCCTTGGTATTTGGATTGACTCTAAACATATGATTGGGCTCTTAATTATGATGTCATGCTCAACCGATTCTGGGCCTCGTGCTTCATCATAATGGTGTCTCAGAGATAACACTTGAGCCCCGTTCTTCAAAGAAAAGAAAAGTGTACGCTCTTACGCGCTTTATCTTGATTTTAAGAGAAATTCTCTCATGAATGGCCATACTCATCTACATTCTTCATCAACAAGCTTCATGTCTTTCCACGCTCATTCAATCATCAAGTGGATCTATGTTCATTGGTGTCTACTCTTATTCACTTGTTAAATCAAAAATGGCAACTTCGGATGCAATTTTTGAGGGGGAGAAGAGTGAATATACTACATGATGATGGATGTTTTAATAATGGTTATACGACTTAATTTTTGATGATGATGAGTGTATATTCTTTTTGATGAAGAGTGAATATACTAAGGATAACTGGGATTTATTGTTTTGATTTTTGATGACTCTCCTCCAACGCCTAATGCTTCACTTACTAAGGATAATTGGGAATCAATGTTTGGAATTCATTGTTTTTCAAAGATATGTTTGATGAGTACTTTCAACCCTCGGCGAATGTTGATCATCCAACCACGAAGCTCATGCTCCGGTTTCTATTGATTCAACGGTTCACCATCTAAGTAGTACTTGGAATTCTCAAGAAACCTTATCTCCGCTATTTCACAAGGCGTTGTTAATGACTATCATTGCGCTTGCACTCATGAATAGTGATCCGCTCTTTGGTACTCCTTTGCCAAATCTTCACGGATCATTGTTTCATTGTTCCTCTCATTGTGCACGCTATAAATCAACCACATGAACATTAAGGAAAATGACTACCTCATTCGCTCGAAGACATTTGTGGTGAACCTTCCGGATCGGCCTCTACATGTATACCTTTAGGAAGAATGCATTAATGTAGAAATCATTTGTTCCGGTTCATTCAGTGGATCGACGTACATCCGGTTGTACGCTTATTCACGTGTTGGGCATTTGACACAAGTCGATTACTTGAGTTAATCAATTATCACTTATTTGAGATTGAAGTTAAAATTCACAAAGGCGAGCTTAAGATGCAAATGCATGGAATTTTCTTGATTTCAAGTTTGGGATATCGAGGTTTCTTTATCGCTGGTCACTTCAATTTGTCTACATATGGGTTGATAAAGATAGTCGAGAGAGTTTCTATCGCGGTGGTCCTATGGCTCTCGGACACTCCAGTTCAGACCCGCACTTCACAAGTCCCATTAGTTCATCCCTTTATACCAAGTTCTTCTCCGAAACTCCATATGTACCTCCATCCGATGTTGATGTAAAGAAATTGTTTGATCCCATGTTTGATGAACATTATGAGCCAAGTGCTAATGAACCGACAATTCCTACTTGAGGTCGCTCATATTCCCGTGAATGACGCCAATCCTTCAATCTCAATATCATTAAGTCAAGAAGCGCTGCCGATCACTGTCTCATCAACAAATCATCAAACTTCGAGGGTACATCATGGAACTATGTCGGTATCAATGATGAAGTTAATCCCTTTGCTACTCCTCGAAGATGCTCTATTTGAAAATGTATTTGCTCTCGAATCTTCATCGTAACCATCTTCTTCAGAGACATCGACTCGCTACTTCATCCCTCAAACCAACGCCACATGAACACCTCGGAAAATGGACTCACGATCATCCATTAGACAACATCATTGGAAATCCTCTCTTCCGGTATCCACTCGTAAATGACTTGCATCGATGCCTTATGGTGTTTCTTCAACTCCGTACTATCTAAGATCGAACCAAAAGATGTTAAAACCGCCATGAATGAAGGCAATGGTTCAATGCTATGCAAGATGAAATTCATGAGTTTGATCGTCTTGATGTATGGGAGTTAGTACACGCCTCAGATCGTGCTATGATTATAGCTCTAAAATGGATCTTCAAAGTAAAACTTGATGAGCATGGTGATGTGTTGAAGAACAAGGCTCGATTAGTTGCTAAAGGATATCGTCAAGAGGAGGTATAGACTTTGAAGAATCTTTGCTCTGTTGCTCGAATCGAGGCAATCGTAATCTTTCTTGCTAATCTTGCTAGTAAGAACATGGTGGTATATCGATGGATGTAAAGACGGCTTTTCCGAACGGAGATCTTAAGGAAGTTGTCACGCCACCAACTCAAGGATTTGTGAACCAAGAGCATCCTACTCATGTTTATCGTTTGAAGAAGGCACTTTACGGTTTAAAGCAAGCTCCAAGGGCATGGTATGATACATCACAAAGTTTCTTCTATCAACCGGATTCAAAGAAGGAGCGATTGATCTACATTGTTCACCGAAGTCGATGCCGATCATGCGAGGTTGTCAAGATACACGTCAAGTACGCCTCGAGGTGCTCGGTTTTGGGTGATAAGCTTGTGAGTGGTCTTCAAAGCAAATGAGTACTTCTATTTACTCTACTGAGGTGAATACATAGCTATGTCATCTTGTTGTGCTCAAATCTTATGGATGAGATCTCAATTATCGACTATGGCTTTGAATTCAACAAAATCCCTCAGATCGTGATAATAAAAGTGCTATTGCTCTCTCATGCAACAACGCTCAACACTCAAGAGCAAAGCATATCGACATTCGACATCATTTCATCGGGGAACAAGTGGAAAAAGGTGTGGTGGAACTATATTTTGTGATGTCTCGAATATCGCTAGCGGACATCTTCACCAAAGCTCTTCCAAGAGAACGTTTGAGTTTATTCTTCCACGCCTTGGTTTGAAAGCCTTCAACCGAAACTCTCAAACGCCTTCGTGAGGAAGACGAGGAGTAAAGGTCTATCTTCATCTATCTCTTGTAAATATTTTTGAAAACAAAATACAAAATTATAAAACCTTCAAAATCAAATAGAAAAATATAAAACTTTCAAAATCCATAAAAATTTGAAAATTCAAAATCTTCAAAAATATTGTCATTTTGTCTCGCTTTTTGGTTCGATTATATCTACGGTCTTTGTGCTGTCATTCAAAGAATGACACGGACTTTAGATGTTGTTCGAATATTAAAAAAAAAAAAAAAAAAAATTGGGAGAAGAGAAATGGTTTATTGTCATTTCGAGACAATAACCGGTTTTAAAAGAAAGAACGAGCCATGTTTTACCATGTTTTCAAATTCTATGCTCGAGTCTATAAACATTTATCTCATTGAAACCAAATGCTTTGAAAAATAACTCGGTCTCTATTTTTGATAATCATCAGGACTTATTTGTCAAAATCTTATCTCTCAATCAACAACCTATGTCATTGATTGAGGGGAGAATGATTTCAATTAAATTAAAAGTTATTTGGCATTAAATTGTTTTCAAAAGATATACATGCATGTTTTATAAATGGAGTTTAAAGTCTTAAAATCCGATCCTTATCGATTCAAACGCTTTCACAATCGAGTCACAATTCTCCTTAAAAGCTTTCAAAATCAATTTAATTATAAGAGATCACAAATCTCAAATGTTTTGATAATCATGATCGGGGAGAATGTGTGATTTAAATTGGATTTAAACCGATATTAAGGTAAATGGCTTCCATGAATGTACATGCTCATCCTTCCCACATGTGACAAACGATTTCAAATTTTCAATGCACATGTTGAGGGGAGCATCTATCTTAAACCTTTGATTTGAAACGTGATCATTCATCCTAATGCGTGTTCCTCTAGTATGTGCAAAACTCTTTTCAAACCTCGAGGCACATATTGAGGGGAGCAAATTCATGAAACCTCATCCTTCCCTGAAATGCTATACCCACTTGATCCGTTGAGGAAGTGATGTTGATATCTTTAGAAAATGGTAATCAAAGAAGTTAATTCTTTCTCTTGCCTCCTGTGCAAAACATTTTCAAATACTTGATGCACATGTTGAGGGGAGTTCTCGTTCTAAAATATCAAAACAATTCAGTACAAAAGCTTTGATAATATATCACAAGTATCCGAATTGATTTTCAAATGGTTTTCAATTGATCCAATGGCGAGATGAACAATACCAAATTGACCTACCAACTTTACTTTATGTACGGTGATACAAGGATGATAAGGTTAGGTATTGGTTCCCATGATCCGCCGGAACTGGAGGGATCTACCGAGGACAATCCACTAGTTAGTGTAGAAGTCTCAGGTATGATGATAAAAGGAGAAAATGAGATAAGGGAAGAGTGCGGACTAAGACCGAGCTAGTATGGAATAAACCCAACAAGGTTCTAGCTATGAAGTCTCGGAAGATCAAGGGGTTGAAGAATTAAAAAGAATGAATGTAAGTGAAAACAAATAGCCTCCATTAATTCAACCTTAGGCGAACCGGGTTCACTTCATATGCTATCGATGGTAACATCGGTATTGAAGACAAGACGCTATGGACCCAAAGGACGACCGCACTTCAACTTTCCAAACCACTCAAGTTCCTCTTAAAAGGACTTGTTTCATTCTCACGGGAACCGACATTATCTATCGACTTTCTCTGAGATTGTTGATATTGAAGAAGGAGACCCTCCCACAGTCTCCCACAGATCCAAATATGTACAAATTGAGTCTAGAGCCACGAGATCATCAATAAATCTCATTAGGACACTTTCAATGAAGACTCTGCGTTTCACACAATGTGGAAAGAGAGATTATATCTAGAGTCCCACGATTATCCTTGTGGTATTGCGTAACATCCGAGTGATGTGTTTACATATTCACAATGAAGATGGAAAGCCCTCGAGCCAACATCAAACAAGCTCTCGGTAGGTGGCATGTGAGATCTATTATATAGATCAACCATGTGACAACCGAAGCGAAACAATGGGGCGATTCAATCTTGAATCAAACCCGGTTCGAGTTATGGATTGTGGATACCTTTGAAAAACCGGTCTTTGTGCTTAAAACTCTTTTCTTTAGCACATCGATCGTGTACTCATTTTCAAACCAAAAGGTATTTTTATGATTGATAATTGATTTTCAATAAAACCTTCTTGTATTGCAAAACAATTTCTATTGAGCAAAACACGATTGCTTTTCAAATCTCTTTTCATCAATCGTGGACTTAAAATTTTGGTTCACTCACTCCGTGTTGTCTTCTTTGAGATGTTCCGGTTTGAGAACAACTAGAGAATTCGCGAAACCCGTCAAGGAAATTCTTCGAAATTATACCGATCACAAAAGACATGTATCGATCAACGGGAACCGTGAAATTTGTATGCCTCAATTCATCGAAAGTGATCAAAGACACTTTCGCATGCGATTTGTTGCTAATCATTGTATGTGTACGCCTGACATTTGCGGTGATCGAATGAAGCGGTCAATCCACACCGCATGCTCACTTAACATTCATCTCAAAAGAAATCATGATTAGTGCATCAATGACTCGATATTTTCACTCCATGCTTCGCTACGCTGCGCCAATATCATGAATCAACTAAAGCTTCCGCTACTCGATGAGAAGATATCATGATCCGGAATGTGAGCATGTCGGTCCCAAAGTCACAACATCACAAAATACCAACACCACAAAGGATGTGTCGAGATTGTTGATAGCCGATGATCTCCAAAGATGGCTCAAACTTATCATCACGTGGATCAAGAAAGACCTCCACTTGGAATAACCAAACATGCATTGTGAAGAATCAATGACTACGAGCTTAGAGCAAAGGACTACATCAAGAATGCAAGATCAATTGTTAAATGTTATATCTATTTGTATTCATTGTAATTTTGGTACATGATTGAGGTGACCTCCTTAGGGAGATTGTTAGGAATTAGAAATTCCGGTATTAAAGAGTCGGTCACCTCAAGTATATGTAATCGTTAGAAAGCTCGTAGTCGTAGTTCACTTTAAGTTTAGTAGTATTTTGTTAAGTAACACCGTGGAGGACGGACGGTCTTTACCCACTGTATGCCTCGATCCACGCCCCAAAGTGTGGCGCTTATGTAAGACTATAAATACTCTCTACCTCCCAAGGTAGAGTTGAGCTCATAATAATATCTTTCACTTTCTCTCACTAAGTTCCCTAAACCTCTAACTTTCTCTCTAGAATTCCATCTATATGCTACTTTGTGTTATGGTTTGATGTGTATGTGAAAAGTTATATCTTACAAAGAATTTTATTTCTTCAAGAGGTACAAAGTGAACTCGAGTCTTCTCTCCGAATATTGTAGGTTGAGCGAAAGGAAAGTGGATCTTCCATTCTATCCACCTTTTAGCCTCCATAAAGCTTGCAATTTCCAATTCTTCAAGCTTTTCTTCTCAAAGAACTTCTTCTTCATTAATCTTTCTTGCAACTTCAAAGATCACGAGCAACTGAATTTGTACTTTCTTTGAAACCTTTCTTCTTGTTTGCTCCTTGCTTTGCATAACAGATTTACCTTTGTCTTGCTTCAGTTCATCAACTTTTCACTTGCGGTGGCAATATCATGTCCAACAAGGCATATTTGGCTTTGCAAAGTGAAATTGGATCGATGGTAAAATCATCATTGCGAGACTAAAAATATCTTGATCTAGTTGCTCTTCTCGAGTATCGGCTTCCTCGCACCTTTACTAGAAACACCTTCATCTTCAAAATCAATTCTCCTCCCACGAGTTCCAAGATCTGTTTTCTCCCTTGTTTGGGAGAATTTCCCAAATCTTGATCGAATCGGTGAATCACCATCATTAGGTGAGGATGAAGATGATATCACCGCCTTTGCGCTTCGTCTTCCTTTAACCCTCGCAACTCTTCTTTCAAGGTCCGAATCTCCTCTTGCAAGTGTGTAATGTCCTTGGCATGCTTGCTTTACATGTGTCGATCCTTTTGTAGAGATTTAACCTGCTTTGCTAATGTTGTACAAATTTCCATCAATTCCATGGGTTGCCCACTGCCCTCAACACTTCCAACTGTGTGACCTGTTGAGAGAGGTGAATTATGGGGCAATGGCTCAGAGTCCTCCCTAGTTGGACTAGGTTGAAGTCTAGAACCACCACTGCTTGTTCCTAAACCAAAAGGTTCAGAAACATGCTGTGTTGTAATGAGAGAAGTTGTCTTTTTGCCTCTCATAGGTGTGAAATCGGTGGAGTATAACCAATGTTTGGAACATTAATTATGGGTGTAGTTTGTACTTGTGAAATCTTTGCAAGCATTTGAGGAAAGAGACGTGTAAAATCCATATTGCCATCTTTATTCATATTTTGAAAAACTTTAGGCTTAAGGCAACGAATTTTATAAACTCCAGTGTGGGGTTACAGTTGAAACTCATTTAGCACTGCTTGCACAAATCTTGGATACATTAAAATTTTTGTAGAACTCTTTACATTGCCTTGCATACTTTGAAAAATATATTTTGACCAATTAAAAATCTTATCAGTGGCTAGACAAACCAAAGGGTAAGCCATGGTTGAACCGAATTGTTCATAAGAGGTTTTCTTAGGACTTAGGCAATGCAAAAGAGTATGTATCAAAAATCTCCAATGGGGACAAAACCACTCTTTTGAAAGTAGCCTTTTATCGATGGCATCATACCCCATGGATGATAAATTTTCATGTATTTCGGCATAGGTAATGTGATGATACCATTGAGATCATCCAATTGGAGAAGTCTCCTCAAGGATGCCTCAAGAACATCAATAGTTATCCGTTAGGAATTAGAAATTCCATGTATTAAAGAGTCGGTCACCTCAAGTATATGTAATCGTTAGAAAGCTCGTAGTCGTAGTTCTTTTAAGTTAAGTAGTATTTAGTTAAGTAACACCCGTGGAGGACTGGACGGTCTTTACCCACCGTATGCCCCGATCCATGACCGATGTGTGGCGATTTATGTAAGACTATAAATACTCTACCTTCCAAGGTAGAGTTGGAGCTCATAATAATATCTTTCACTTTCTCTCACTAAGTTCCCTAAACCTCTAACTTTCTCTCTAGAATTTCATTTATACGCCACTTTGTGTTATGGTTTGATGTGTATGTGAAAACTTATATCTAACAATTGGTATCAAGAGCCATGGTTAGATCATATCTTGCACATCTTTGGATTTCTAGTGGTTTTAGGTGGTTTTGAGTTTGAAAAAGTTTAGTGGTTTTGCATCATTTGGTTGATTTCTTATGTTAAAGTGTGGATTTTGTTAGTACTTTGATGTTTAGAATCATCACAAGTGTGTAGGTTTTCATTGGTAAGCTTGAATCAACTTGGTTGGGTTGTTTTGGATTGAAAAGTGATGTTTATGTGGTTTTTTCTTGCTAGCGACTTAACTCACTGGATTACTTTCTTCGAGCGACTTGCTTTACAAATTTGTAGCGAGTTCGCTTTAGACCTAGCGACTTAGATCTAGCGATTTACAAGACAAGTAGTGGACTCTCCACCACGGTAGCGACAGTGGTAGCGACTTGTCTCAGAGCGAGTTGCTCTTTAGCGACTTGTATCTTTAGCGACTTGAGTAGCAGTGCTGCCAAAATTTTGCTAGCGACTTGAGGCTTAGCGAGTTACTACTTAGCGACTTGCATTTGTCTAGCGAATCTGGGACTCTAGCGACTTAGTGGTGTAGCTAATTAAGTGTTAGCGACTTGGTGCATTATCTTCTAAGCGACTTGGGTGATTGTTTACGGTTTTCTCTTGATTTAGTAAAATCCGTGAAAGAATCTATTTCTGTTTAATCATAGAGTTATAAAATCCCGTATTATCTCATAACATGTCTACCAACGCCCTACTATCATCTCCACGGCAGTAAGATGTTCAGCAAACTGGTCGACATCTGCCCACCCATGCTCGACAGAACCGACTACGATTCTTGGGCTCAACGAATCAAATGTGTGCCTTGGAAAGGAAAATGGTGTCAACATTCTCAAATCCATTGATGAAGGACCATATCGAGTTGAGACGACTAGAGACATACTTGATACTAATGAAGATGGTACTCTGCTTACGGAATGGACAAACCTAAAATGTATGATGAGCTTGATGATAAGGATAAAAGAGATTCGATGCGGATATCGTGGCTTCAAACATTGTTCTTCAAGGTCTTCCTAAAGACATCTACAAGTCGATCAATCATAACACCGATGCAAAGGCGTTTGGGATAATGTTAAGATGCTTCTCTCGTGTTCAAAATTAACTATGGAAGCAAGAGAATCCCAACTCTATGACTTAATTTGAACACTTCAAGATGAAACCGTATGAGAATGTCTATGAGTACTATGTGAGATTTCATAAGTTAGTGAATGACATGAGGAACATCGAATGACTATGCCTAACATTCACCGAACTCAAAATTTGTGAACAACATGAACCCGAATGGCACAAGTTTGTCACCGTGAAGCTCACTAAAGGATTGAAGAATACAAACTATGAGCAACTCTATGCATTCCTCCTTCGTAATGAAAGACATGCTATGTTTGAAAAATTGATTCTCAATCGCTCAAAACCAACCAGGAGAGACAAGCTCGCCTAATGACTCAACCGCCTTCTACTCAAACATCGGAATCACAACCAAAGCATCACAAGTCATACCGGGTAATGGTAATCACAAACTCATTCCCGATCCTATGTTCAAACAAGATGATGCCGATGCACACGCTGGTAACTTCATTAATTAACTAGCTCTTCCGATTAGTCAAATATGAATTCTCTCCCACAAACCAACGACAACCTCGAATAAAGATCTAACCCACACAATCAAGCCATCATTAAAGATGGAAGGATCGGTGCAACCATCAGAAAGACAAAGATGATCGTGGAAGAGGTGGAGTCGGAGAGGTTATGTTGGCAACCGTAATCGAGGAAGGAATGGTAACCAAGGTCAAGCTAAGCCAATCAAATGTTATAACCGTGGTGGTGAGGGACACATTGCAAGGAATTGCACATCTCCAAAGCGCCCGCTGCATCGCCGACATTTCGTAGATAAGATCACGGCACAAGCTTAGGACAATGGTGCCGCTGATGAAGAGGAATTGTCGCTTTTGCCGAGGCAATGCCAAGACCTATGATGCATGTGGATGAGCATTTATTCAGAGATAGGTCACAATCATCGAATGCCTTTCAAGTCACCGATCAGATGCATACGACTGATGTGGATGATGGACCCACAGACACACAATTTTATGGCTAGCATTTCTCCAATGGTTTCTCCTAAGGTCTTCTTCACCACTAGCCGGCCCATCCCAAGACAAACTCATCTCAAAGGTATTAAAACTATACGATAATGCCGATGTGCAATGATGCATGACAAAGTACAATCAATCAAACTATTGAATCAATGTTTAAAATATGGGTAATATTGATATTATCCCATATGATCAATACGTGAAACAAAGTGAAAGTGAAGGTGTACCAAGTGATGCATCTTCATAACAACAATGACTATGTTTTTATGAATACACCGCATGCGCTCTCGATGATTCGTAATTTCTCAACTAAATGCCTATAAAGAACGTGTTGCTATTTATGAACAACGCAAAATTTGAGTTGACCACTCGTGAGCGTGAAATGGATGACCAAGTAACGATAATCATTAGAAAAGTAACTTAGAGAAGAAGTATTGAAACAAGAATTAAATTCTCGCAAGAAAAACTTTCTAAAACAACTAAGCAAAACAAGAACTTCAAGAAATGTGAAATGCTTAAGCAAGAATTTAATGCAAAGGAATCAAAACTCTTGAGAGACTTTTCTAATCAAAACTTTGAAAACAAGCTTGAAAACAAGTTGTACATACAAGGAAACACCATTCGATCGCTCACATGGTCACTAAACATAGAGTTCTAAGCGATAAGCATAGTGTTCCCATTATAGATAAACCCAACCCCGAGTAATGGAAAGATAGCAAAAGCATCTCAAAGTGTGATCTATGATGGAAATGAGATTCTTAAACCTAGACGTAAACCTAGTTGCTTGAGTGCACCGAGGAAGATAAGAAATCGATGAAGTCACTAGAAAGGATGAACAAAAATTAGATAACCCGAAATGCAAAGAGAAAAAATAATTGTCACTCCCCATGACTACAAGAAGGAAAACCGATTTCCTTGAACATGTTTAAGCCTTAGACATTGTTGACTCCTAACAAGTCTTCTCGAAAAGGATTTAGATAAGCGTAAAGTCGAAAATATTGTTGAAACAAACCTCCCTTTGGAAAATGCCTAGAGCGACTGTGTATCCTCCTAATACACCAATGCATCTTGTTCCTAGAAAAATTGCCACTAAAAGCAAGACCTTAATTAGCCAATATGTTATATTTCAACTATTTGTTGATTTTGAGAAAACTTGCAAGAAAAGGATCACACCCATCGGTATAACCAAGGAGAAAGGGTTTTGAGCAAATGAAAGAATGTTATTTAACCGAGGTCATGCCTTTTTAAACTTTGAAAGATCACTTGAGAGTCTTAAAAGGGATAGAAACCGATATCAAGGGAATGGAAAAGGAATTTGATGCAATGGTAGTTGAAGTTAGTGATTATGAGCGTGCACTAAAATATAATGAGATTGAGAGGAAGAACTGCATACCTTAAATGAGACTCTTATTACCGAATGTGTTGCTCAAGATATTTTTTCACCGCTTCAAATGCTCTATTAATGCTTCCAAATTTCATGAACTATTCATGTTCTCGAAAGTCTCCCATGATCGTGTCATTGAGCTTGAAAATCTAATTCTAAACTAAACGAGAAAATTGAACCGATGATCACGACAATTTGGTTAAACATTTTCTAAACTAGAAGTTGAGTATTTTAATTTACAACTAAAATATCAACATCTTAAAGAAAATGTCAAACTTCAAATATCAAGACATCATCGATGCTCCGAGTTTGATGCGCTTTTCAAATTAACAAACGTGATGAATGTATTCAAGCTCGGGCAACACAATCGTAAAGTTGAAAGCCCAAATCTCTCAACCAAAGGGTCAAACGAACAATATGACAGCTCCCAAATGCCTCCTCCTTTAGATTCTCGTAATTTCAAACGTTTATCTTCAAAACCTTGTAAATGCTTTTACAAAAGGAAAACAAAAGTTTTCTAGAAGAAATGAAAAGGTTAAACGTCATTTCAATGAGTTATTGAATGAATTAAAGTCACCAGAATAAAAATAACGAACAAATAGCTTCATTGCAAAAGGAAATTGAGAATCAAGAGTCGTAAAAGGAAAATGTCAATGACCAATGGGGAGAATGTTGTATCAAAGGTTCACTTGTAATAAATATGCTTTATCCGTGACATATGTCCTCCTCATCTATGGAACAACAAACTCGCTATTCAAACATACTTCTCATCCCTTAAGGATTGCCTAGAATGTCTCAGGTGAGATTGTTGAAGAGGATAAGCTAGAGAAACCTCATGATAATGCACTGACATTCATGCTTATATGCCAAACGATCTCAAGAAATCTTAGAATGCTTGATCACAATATGCCCAAAGTCATTAGACGAGAGAGTTAATCCTCCGATTCCATGCTCGATGCCTAATGCCAAGTATGATATGCATTCATTCCCAATGTTTTGAATGTGAACCAGTGCCTTTTAAGTAGTTCGATTCCAGATCCACAATGCTAAGAAAGAGAACTCATGCTTTCAGAGTACAAATCTCAAGACTCTAGTTTTAAGAAAGTGAACCTTAGTGCACCGCATGTAGTTCGCACCCAAGACATCTAAACAGTGATGCAAAGAGTAGTTAAACCAACTAATGTTCCCATTCCCTCTACAGAGTAATCAGGACATTAAACGAGCAGTCAAAGTCTCAAGACAATACAAGGAATGATAGGACCTCTCAAGCTAAGAATGTGCATCGAAGAGTAGAAGAACAATCTAGGAACTTTAAGCTTGAATTGAATAAAACGAATCGTGTTGATTCTAGTATTAGCCATAGGCGCATCGTAATTAATTCAATTCCGATACTATTTGCAAACCTTGTAATCGATGTCTCGCTGAATTTGCTTCAAATCATGAATGTGGTGTTAATGTTCGCCTAATGATGTTAATTGTCTAGTTAATATTGTTAATGCAAAAATTCATGCTAAGAAGGCTAAAAGGCAAAACGAAAGAAAGTTAGAAAACAAAGGAAACCCATGTGAAGAACATTCAAGAAATTAGGATTTTATTGATACCGTTGGTTATAAGACTAATCGATAATGCCCACTAGAAATGGATGCCTCATCGTAGAACTATTCCTTAAGAAGTGATCACACCGTGAAAAGGGCTAATACGTACACTAGTATCGCATCTATTCACAATGATTCCATTGCCTCACTTTCTCGATATGAATGCTTCTATTTCTCGATGCGGGTGTTCCAAACATTGTTACTAACCAAATGGAACCCATTCTCGCATGGGATCCCAATTATCCAGCTTATCCATTCTTGTTCGTGTTCTAACCGCATCGCTCAAATCGCTCGTGGTACCGACTCAGTCGCTCCAAGCATATGACCGGAGACCGTCATGCTCATGAACTTGAGCAAATTCATCGGACTGCAGATTTGGTAATGATCATTTCGTGCTATTATGGGTTATGGAGATTATGTTGTTGGTGATAGTGTCATCTCTGAGTTTACTATGTGGAAGGTTTGGGTCATAACTGCTCTCCGCTGGTCAATTTCGTGATTCCGATCTAGAAGTAGCCTCGTAAAACATACCGCTTTGTTAGAGATCTTAATGGTAAGAACCGTTAAAAGGAACTCGTGGGTCAAATCTTTACACCATCTCTATCGATGATATGATGAGGCCTCCAATCGCTTGTTATCAAAGGCTTCAAAACAAAGTCATGGTTATGGCATCGCTGCCTCAATCACTTGAACTGAACCATCAACGATCTTTCCGTAAAGGACTTAGTTGTAGGTTTACCTAGACTAAAGTATGAAAAGGATCATCTTGTTCAAGATGCCAATTGGGTAAAAGCAAAAGTTTTCCCACAAACCCAAACCTACTAACTCGTCACGAAGTTCTTCATATGATTCATATGGATTTATGGACCAATGAGGTGCGTAATATCTTTGGAAGAAATATGTTAGTTGTGGTTGATGATTACCTAGATTCACCGGGTCAAGTTCTTATGACAAAGGATGAAACTCCCATATCATCATCAAACTCATCAAACAAATGCAGTGTTCGACTTAACAAAACCGCCGTAATTATCGAACAAACAATGGAACTAAGTTTGTCAACAAACAACTTAATGAATTCTATGAAAGCGTTGAATCGCCCATCAAAGAAGTGTTCCACTAACCTCAATGTAACGGTGTAGTTGAAAGACTAAATCGAACTCTTGTTGAAGCCGCTAGAACAATGCCGATTTACTCAAAGGTTCCAATGTTTCTCTCGGTCAAGCAATCGCCATCGCATGCTACACACAAAATCGCCCCTAATTCACACCGTATATGGAAAAACCCATATGAACTTGTCCACAATGTAAAACCTAATCTCTCTTCCTTCGTGTTTGCATTGTGTTATCCAACCAATGAGGGTCAAGACTTAGGCAAACTTAGGCTAAAGTCGACATTGGAGTATTTGTAGGATATGCATCAAACAAAAGGGATACCGAATCTACAAACAAAGAACCCAAATATCATGGAAACAATTCACGCTACGCTTGATGAGTCGATCGTCAAATGGCTCCTCGACACTCCACCAGACCCGACTTCAAAACAAATCCCATTGGTTCATCTCTTGTTCCAAACTCTTCTCAAGAAACTCCATATGTACCTCCATCCAAGATGATTTAAAGAAATTGTTTGATCCTATGTTTGATGAACTTTATGATCCAAGTACTAATGAGGTGTCAACTCCTATAACAGAGGCTACTCATATTCCCGTGAATGAAGGCAATCCTCCGGCCTCAATATCTTTAGGTCAAGAAGCACCGTCACGATCCTTCGCCTCTTCAACAAATCATCATTCTTCAAATGTACATCATGGAAATGTTTCTCCTCAATGATGAAGTTAATCCCTTTGCTACCCTCAAGATGCTCCATTTGAAAACATATTTGCTCCTCGAATCATCATCTCAACCATCCTCTTCGTGAGACATCGACTGCTACATCGGCCCCTCAACAATCGCCACATGAACACCTCAAAATGGACTCACGATCATCCATTAGACAACATCATTGAAACCCTCTCGTCTCAGACAACCCGAAACAACTTGCAACCGATGCCTTATGGTGCTTCTTCAACTCCGCACTATCTAAGATCGAACTAAAAGATGTTAAAACCGCCATGAATGAAGATAGCGGTTCAATGCCATGCAAGATGAAATTCATGAGTTTGATCGACTTGATGTATGGGAGTTAGTACTCGCCCACCTCAGGCTATGATTATAGCTCTTAAATGGATCTTCAAAGTGAAACTTGATGAGCATGGTGATGTGTTGAAAACAAGGCTCGATTAGTTGCTAAAGGATACCGCAAGGGAGGGTATTGACTTTGAAGAATCTTTGCTCCAGCTTGCTCGAATCAAAGCAATCGTAATCTTTCTCGCTAATGATGCTAGTAAGAACATGGTAGTTCATCGATGGATGTAAGACGGCATTTCGAACGGAGATCTTAAAGAAGTCGCTCACGCCGCCCAACTCAAGGATTTGTGAATCAAGAGCATCCTACTCACGCTTATCGCTTCAAGGCTCTTTACGGTTTAAAGCAAGCTCCAAGGGCATGGTATGATACATCACAAAGTTTCTTCTATCAACCGGATTCAAAGAAAGGAGCGCTGATCCTACATTGTTCACCAGACGCCAGCAAACATTTAATTCATGTTCAAATTTATGTTGATGATATTATTTTTGCCTCGACGCACCCAATGGAATGTGATCGTCGAATGAAATGAGTTCAAAATTCCAAATGTCAATGATGGACAAATGTCATTTTCTTGGGTTACAAATTTCACAAAGTCCCTGAGGCATTTTCATAAATCAATCTAAATATGCAATGAGATCTTAAAGAAATTTGGATTTGATTCAAGTGACCGTTGACACCCCCATGATTGACCGAACCAAACTAGATGAGGACCACTCTGTGGATCATGATCGACCAAACGAAATATCGTAGTATGATCGATCCCCATGTACCTCACCGCTAGTAGACCGTACATCTTGTTCACTGCTTGCATGTGTGTTAGATACCGTGCTGCCTACTAAAAGCACCTTGAATCGCTTAAACGGGTCTTTCGGATTCCAAGGAACCATCAATATGGGTCTTTGCACCAAGGACACCGGTATGTCACTAACGGCCATGCAGATGCCGATCATGCAGTTGTCAAGATACACGTCAAGCACGTCCGAGGAGCTCGCTTTTGGGTGATAAGCTTGTGTCGGTCTTCAAGAAGCAAATGAGTACTTATTTCCTCTACAGTAGTTTAATACATAGCCATGTCATCCTCAATGTGCTCAAATCTTATAGATGAGATCTCAATTATCTCGACTATGGCTTTGTATTCAACAAAACCCTCTCATGACTGGATAATAAAAGTGCTATTGCTCTCTCATGCAACAATGTTCAACACTCAAGAGCAAAGCATATCGACATTCGACATCATTTCATCGGGAACAAGTTGAAAAAGGTGGTGGAACTCTATTTTCGTGAGGTCTCGAATACCACCAGCGTGCACATCTTCACCAAAGCTCTTCCAAGAGAACGCTTTGAGTTCATTCTTCCACGACTTGGCTTGAAAAGCCTTCAACCATAACACTCAAACGCCTTTCAGAGTGAAGACGAGGAGTAAAAGGTTTCTTCATCTATCTCTTGTATATATCTATTCGAAAAAAAATATACAAAATTATAAAACCTTCAAAATCAAATAGAAAAATATAAAACTTTCAAAATCCATAAAATTTGAAAAATTAAAAAAAAAAAAAAAAAAACCTCAAAAAATATTGTCATTTTTGTCATGTCTTTCTCGATTCGATTATATCTACGGTTGGGCCGCCATTCAAAGAATGACACGACTTTAGATATTGTTCGAATTTTTATTTAAAAAATCCAAAAAAAAATATTTTGGGAGAAAGAGAAAACCAATGGTTTATTGTCATTTTCGTGCAATAACCCGCTTTTAAAAGAAAGAACAGAGCCATGTTTCACCATGTTTTCAAATTCCATGCTCGATTCTATAAACATTTATCCACGAAACTAAATGCTTTAAAAAATAACCTTGCCTCTATTTTTGATAATCATCGTGACCTATTTGTCAAAATTCTATCTCTCAATCAACAACCTATGTCATTAATCGAGGGGAGAATGATTTCAATTAAATTAAAAAGTTATTTGGCATTAAATTGTTTTCAAAAGATGTACATGCATGTTTTATCAATGGAGTTTAAAGTCTTAAATCCGATCCTTATCGCTAAAACGCTTCATAATCAAGTCACAATTCTCCTTAAAATCTTTCAAAATCAATTTAATTTATAAGAGATCACAAATCTCAAATGATTTGATAATTGTGATCGGGGAGAATGTGTGATTTAAATTGATTTAAACCGATAATTGCAATGGTTTTATAAGGATGTACATGTCCTTCCCACATGTGACAAACGATTTCAAATTTTCAATGCACATGTTGAGGGGAGCATCTATCTTTAACCTATGATTTGAAACGTGATCATTTATCTCAATGTGCATGTTCCTCTAGTATGTGCAAAACTCTTTTCATAATCTCGAGGCACATATCGAGGGGAGCAAAATCATGAAAACCTCATCCTTCCCGAAATGCTTTATCTTCTTGATTTGATCGTGAAATGATGTAGATATCTTTTAGAAAATGGTAATCAAAGAAGTAAATTCTTCCTCTTGCCTCCGTGTGCAAAACGATTTCAAACATTTGATGCACATGTTGAGGGGAGCACTTGTTCTAAAAATATCAAAACAATTCGTGTACAAAATGGTTTGATAATATATCACAAGTATCCGGATTGATTTTCAAATGGTTTTTAATTGGTTCCAATGGCGTATGAACAATACCAAATTGACCACCAACTTTACTTTATGTACGGTGATATAAGGATGATAAGGTTAGGTATTGGTTCCCATGATCCGCCGTAATCGGAGGGATTCACCCAGGACAATCCACTAGTTAGTGTAGAAGTCCTTAGGTATGAAGATAAAAGGAGAAAAGTGAGATATGGGAAGAGTGCGGACCGAGATAGAAAGGCATCGAACAAACCCAACAAGGTTCTTGCTATGAAGTCTCGATAAGCATCAGGGGTTGAAGAATTAAAAAGAATTGAATGAGAAAGGGTGAAACAAATAGCCTCCATTTATTCAACCTTAGGGCGTAAACCGGTTCACTTTATATGCTATCGATGGTAACATCGGTATTGAAGACAAGACGCTCATGGACCCAAAGGACGCATCGCGACTTCAACTTTCCAAACCACTCAAGTTCCTCTTAAAAGGACTTGTTTCATTCTCAACGGGAACCGACATTATCTATCGAATTTCTTAGAGATTGTTGATATTGAAGAAGGAGACCCTCCCTAGTCTCCTAAAGTGATCCAAATATGCACAAATTGAGTCTAGAGCCACGAGATCATCAATAAATCTCATTAGGACACTTTCAATGAAGACTCTCGCTTCACACAATGTGGAAAGAGAGATTATATCTTGAGTCCTACACATTATCCTTGTGGTATTGCCGTAACATCCGAGTGATGTGTATACATATTCACAATGAAGATGGAAAGCCTTCCGAGCCAACATCAAACAAGCTCCCTGGTAGTGGCATGTGAGATCAATTATATAGATCAACCATGTGACAACCTAATGTAAACAATGGGGCGATTCAATCTCTTGAATCAATCTCGTTCAAAGTTATGGATTGACTTGATACCTTTGAAAACCGGTCTTTATGCTCAACAACTCTTTTCTTTAGCACATCGACCGTACTCATTTTTTTAAACCAAAAGGTGTTTTTTGATTGATAATTGATTTTCAATAAAACCTTCGTTGTATTGCAAAACAATTTCTATTGAGCAATACACGATTGTTTTTCAAATCTCTTTTCATCAATCGCTGAACTTAAAAATTACCGTTCACTCACACCGTGTTGTCTTCTTTGAGATGTTCCGCTTGAGAACTGCAGCTTAGATGTCAACCAATCATGTTAAACTATCTTTCCAAACAAATTAAAGATTAATTTTCAGCTAAATGATTATTGAGTTATCAATTAAATATAAAAAGGTTCGTTGATGGAATTCAATTAAAAGGAAAAGTCAAGGGTTTCGGTCCCTTTGAAATAAATTGCAATTCTAAAGTCGCTTTAATTCTATAATTATTCACCAAGGTTTTCTCAATGTTGATTTAAGGGAAAAGTCTCAGAAATAAAAGGATCTTAAACTAAGAATGGAATTAGAAAAGAAAACTATCACAAGTATTGAAAAGAATGATGATGGTAAAACTGATCAATAATGCAAATTTAAATTATTCATTGAAATTGTTTTAACCATGAAGTGTTGTTCATTCGCAGAGCTAAAATTTTTAAAGCAAATTCGAACTTGTTGAAGAAAAACTACCAAGGTTGAAGGAAACGGTGAATCCAAGTATTAAATTTTTTTACAATTGGAAAACTTAGAATGCCAAGAAAAACATGCTCTCCTGGAGATGTTTGGATCATTAAATTGTTGATTGAACCAATTGAATTCAGTATTCCGTCTAGAAAATTAAATGCTTATACTTTTCCATTTAAAAGGCATCAGCATGAAGTTCAACGATTAATCAACAATTGATGTTACGTAAATATTCTTAAGCAAATTCATTAACAATTTAAGCGCGAGAAATAAAAGTCCTGGAAAATTGATGAAACTTAAATTTTATTGGTTATAAGCAATCATGTTGTTGGCCGAATATTCTCTAAGGAAACTTGTGAAGGTTTCATAACATATTGTTTAAGTCATTGTTCTCTGTTAGTTGAACATTAATGTAGATTAAAAAGGAAGATTAAAAAGGAACCCGTGGAATTTAAGATTTATCATATGTGGTTAAATTCGTTAAGGCCACAAATGGATGCCCTCCTTGGTTGAACTATTCAACATTTTTAAAATTTAATAATCTTCTAAAGATTTAGTATTTTGTTATTGCCTTTGGGTGAAATTTCTCCAATACCACCTTATTTTCAGATTCATCATGTTAACTTTTTTGGACATTGGGAGGAGGTGGTCTCTAACAACAATGAGGGTGAGGAATTCTGTTCAAGGTTCAATTTTTTGGACGTTAATTCATTTGGAACCTCAACATTTCGGGAAACAGTTAGAACAACAAATAGTTATGAAAAACTAATTCTATTGAAGCTTAAAAAAATGTTCAAACCCCCATGAATAATCGTTTTTAAGCCAAAAAATGGATTATTCGAGTAATCGAATACTTGATGGAAGGGATGTTCCTTAATGGTCCTTTTGGACAATCATATAACGTTTCACTATCAACTCTAAATTCGAACTTTGGTATGTGGCAAAGGGAAAATTTGAAAGAAACATGGTTTAGGTTATCAACAAAGGAAGTCTTCAAATTTAAACCCGTTCAATTAAACAAATCGTTGATTGTTACGGCAATTACGAACAATGGTTACCAGTTCGTTACCCGGATTTGACTGGCACTCTAAAAATATCTGTTACCCTGAAATTTGTAAAAGGAAATCCTATGTTTTAGTTTGAAGAATAACTTCGTTCAAATGTCCAATTTACAACAAGGAAAGGCAATACTTTCAAAAGCTCTTCATCCTTGGATTGGGCAATTTTATCAAAATGAATTACAACAGGAAAGTTGGAAATTTGTAGAAATGCTTAAACAAGTTGAGAATCATCAAACCATCTGAAACTCGTTGATGTTACGGAAATCAAACTCACGAAAATTAAAGCAATATTGGAAATCCTTTTCTGTAAATTTAAATCCAAGTCCAAAGGTGCATTTAATACAATCTAAGTAGCAATGTTAATCCGTAAAAATTTGGATTCTATAAGCAATTTAATAATGAACAACGAATGTAGACCTCGATTGATTTAAAATATTGTTCAAAGTATTATTTGTTAGATTGATCCTTGAGAAACAGCTCATTTGAAAATCTTTTTTGAACAATCTTGGCTTCGATATCTAAAATCTTAACATTAAAACCTGGTATTCAAGGAAACAATTGGGAACCCGAGGTCAGATACAGACAACAGTTTTAACGGAATCTGCGGTTTCATGTTAAAACAGTTAGATGAGATGGTTAGTCCTCTGTTATGTTGTTTAATGGACTTGGTAAGGGTTATTACAATGTTAAATAAGCAAACTTATTCTGTAATTAGTTAAGGTGAATTTTTGGCCTCGGGATTGTTTGGTCTTAATATGAGTTAATAATTCAAATGGATCTAAGGCATTGTAGAAACAGATCTTGTGTAAATTTAAATCAGGATCAAAAACAATTTAAGAAGTTTGTACAAGACATTTGGTTTTTGACAAAGTACTTTCATCGGATTGAGAAAGTTACTCAGTAGGGGTGGCCAAAATTTTTGGTAGAAATTTATATTTCCATGGATATAAATTTTTAAATGTTCCATGGGTGATTCTTTCTAATATAAACACTTGGTTAAAAGCTTTCTAATAAAACAAAAGGTCTTTACGAAGGAACCGGTTGCACTTAAGGAAATTCTTGTAAACTATTGGAGATGGACAGATATGAAAACGACCTTAATGATTTTGATAAAAAAGACTTGTTATTGTTTAAAAATTTGAAGGTTAAAAAACCGAATAACTACACTCACATTTTGTCTTGTCAAAGGTTTCATATCGTATTGGATACATGGTTAAAATTGGATTCATTTTGTGACGCTTTTTGGAAAAATTTAATAAAATTCAAGAATACAAATATTTTGGAAATTAAAAGGTTGGACTCAAACATGGTTTAAATTAAAATTCCAACTTTTCGAAATAAAGTTTTAACTCTTAGCCAATTTACCCAAGCTTTCACAAGTCATCAAAAGGTTTTATTCACTTAAATTGCGATAAAAATAACTTCAAACTCAAGGATATAATTTCCCTTAAATTTTAAACTCTAAAACAATAATTTTAACCTTTCATTAAAAAATATACAAATTTTTTAAAATTAATGCAAGTTCTTCTCCGGAAACTCCATATGTACCTCCATCGATGTTGATGTAAAGAAATTGTTTGATCCCATGTTTGATGAACATTATGAGCCAAGTGCTAATGGTGACAATTCCTACTTGAGGTTGCTCATATTCACAGTGAATGGCGTCAATCCTTGATCTCAATATCATTAAGTCAAGAAGCGCTGCTGCTTGATCACTGTCTCATCAACAAATCATCAAACTTGAGGTACATCATGGAACTATGCGGTATCAATGATGAAGTTAATCCTTTGCTACTCCACGAAGATGCTCTGTTTGAAAATGTATTTGCTCTGAATCTTCATCGAACCATCTTCTTGGGAGACATCGACTCTGCTACTTGATCCCTCGAACCACTGCCACATGAACACCTCAGAAAATGGACTCACGATCATCCATTAGACAACATCATTGGAAATCCTTCTCTTGGGTATCCGCTCGTAAGCGACACTCGATGCCTTATGGTGTTTCTTGACTCCGTTACTATCTAGATCGAACCAAAAGATGTTAAAACCGCCATGAATGAAGGCGGTGGTTCAATGCTATGCAGATGAAATTCATGAGTTTGATCGTCTTGATGTATGGGAGTTAGTACACTCAGGCGTGCTATGATTATAGCTCTAAAATGGATCTTAAAGTAAAACTTGATGAGCATGGTGATGTGTTGAAGAACAAGGCTCGATTAGTTGCTAAAGGATATCGTCGAGGAGGTATAGACTTTGAAGAATCTTTTGCTCTGTTGCTCGAATCGAGGCAATCGAATCTTTCTTGCTAATCTTTAGTAAGAACATGGTGGTATATCGGATGGATGTAAAGGCGGCTTTACGAGCGGAGATCTTAAGGAAGTTGTCTCGTCGACCAACTGAAGGATTTGTGAACCAAGAGCATCCTACTCATGTTTATCGTTTGAAGAAGGCGCTACGGTTTAAAGCAAGCTCCGAGGGCATGGTATGATACAACTGTCAAAGTTTCTTCTATCAGCCGGATTGACAAAGGCGATTGATCCTACATTGTTCACTGGGAAGTCGGATGCGATCATGCGGGTTGTCGAGATACTGCGTCAATACGTGCGGAGGTGCTTTCGAGTTTTGGGTGATAAACTTGTGGTGGTCTTCAAAAAGCAAATAGTACTTCTATTTACTCTCTGAGGTGAATACATAGCTATGTCATCTTGTTGTGCTCAAATCTTATGGATGAGATCTCGATTATCGACTATGGCTTTGAATTCAACAAAATCCCTCATCTTTGTGATAATAAAGTGCTGTTGCTCTCTCATGCAACAACGTTCAACACTCAAAGCAAAGCATATCGACATTCGACATCATTTCATCGAGGAACAAGTGGAAAAAGGTGTGGTGGAACTATATTTTGTGATGTCACGAATATCGGTTAGCGGACATCTTCACCAAAGCTCTTCCAAGAGAGCGTTTTGAGTTTATTCTTCCACGTCTTGGTTTGAAAAGCCTTCAACGAAACTCTCAAAGCGTCTTGGGAGGAAGGCGAGGAAAGGTCTATCTTCATCTATCTCTTGTAAATATTTTTGAAAAACAAAATACAAAATTATAAAACCTTCAAAATCAAATAGAAAAATATAAAACTTTCAAAATCCATAAAAATTTGAAAAATTGAAAAATCTTCAAAAATATTGTCATTTGTCTCGTTTCTTTTGGTTCGATTATATCTCGGTCTTTGTCTTTGTCATTCAAAGAATGACACGGGACTTTAGATGTTGTTCGAATATTAAAAAAAAAAAAAAAAAAATTGGGAGAAAGAAATGGTTTATTGTCATTTTGGACAATAACCGGTTTTAAAGAAAAAACGAGCCATGTTTTACCATGTTTTCAAATTCTATGCTCGAGTCTATAAACATTTATCTCTTTGAAAACCAAATGCTTTGAAAAATAACTGGTCTCTATTTTTGATAATCATCGGGACTTATTTGTCAAAATCTCTATCTCTCGATCAACAACCTATGTCATTGATTGAGGGAGAATGATTTCAATTAAATTAAAAGTTATTTGGCATTAAATTGTTTTCAAAAGATATACATGCATGTTTTATAAATGGAGTTTAAAGTCTTAAAATCCGATCCTTATCGATTCAACGCTTTCTGATCAGTCATGATTCTCCTTAAAAGCTTTCAAAATCAATTTAAATCTATAAGAGATCACAAATCTCAAATGTTTTGATAAGCGTGATCGGGGAGAATGTGTGATTTAAATTGGATTTAAGCGATATTAAGGTAAATAACTTCAGCATGAATGTACATCTTTGTCCTTCCACATGTGACAAAGCGATTTCAAATTTTCAATGCACATGTTGAGGGGAGCATCTATCTTAAACCTTTGATTTGAAGCGTGATCATTCATCCTAATGTGCGAGTTCCTCTAGTATGTGCAAAACTCTTTCAAACCTCGAGGCACATATTGAGGGGAAGCAAATTCATGGAAACCTCATCCTTCCCGAAATGCTATACCCACGATCGTTGAGGAAGTGATGTTGATATCTTTAGAAAATGGTAATCAAAAAGTTAATTCTTTCTCTTGCCTCAAGTGTGCAAAACAT